>CATIWM010044241.1:0-61058 GCA_949671775.1 Mallotus repandus
TATGTTAATTAATTTTATTAATTGTTAGAGACAAAATAGAAGTTAACCTAATTAAAATCAGAAATATACTTTCAATTATATTAGAATTATATTTAATTTAATTTTGTAAGAGATAAAATAAAAGTTAACCTCATTAAAATAGGAAACATATAACCTAATAGAAAACATACTTTAACTTATATTAGAATTTTTTAATTAATTTAATTTTTATTATAAATAAAATAGAAGTTAACCTAATTAGAATAAAAAATATACATTCGATTAAATGAGAATTTTCATTAGAGATAGGATGGAAATTAACCTAATTAAAACAGAAAATATACTTTCAATTAAATTAGAATTATATTTTAATTAATTTAATTTTTATTAGAGATAAAATAGAAGTTAGCCTATTTAAAATAGGAAATAGATTTTCAATCAAATTAAAATTATATATTAATAAAATTAATTTTACTTTTAGTAATAAATGACTAAATTATCAAATTTTTATATAATAATGAGTAAATTTTTTTTTGTAATTTTGCGTGTCCTCCCCCCTCTTTGTATGTATATATATATATATATATATATATACACACACACACTAGTAAACAACCACGTATTTTACACGTGAATAAAAATTTTATTCGAATCGTGATATATAGTAAATAAACAACTAAATATATAATAATAATAATAATAATAATTATTATTATTAAATAAAACTTTTAAAAATAATAACATTGTTATTTATTTATATAATAATTTAATATTAACTTAATATAGTTATAATTTATTATAATTTTTATAAATATTTTATTTAAATAATTGTATGATATGACTTCAATAGTTTTTATAATTAATTTTTCTCAACTTTAGAACATATTTTATATAAAAAAAATATTATGGTCATAATTAATCAAAATTTTAAAGAAATTATATGCTCTATTTTTTATTTATTAATTTTTAATTTATAAAAATATCTACTCTTAAAAGAAATTATATAATTTTTCTATTTTTATAAAATTTATTAATTTTAATTTTAATTATTTTATAATATAATAAGACTTACAAAATTATGTTATCTAATTTGATTTATATTAGATATATGCTATATTATCTATTTATTAATTTTTAATTTATAAAAATATCTACTTTTAAAACAAATTATATAGTTTTCTTATTTTCATAAAATTTATTAATTATTTACTTTCAATTAAATTAAAATTTTTATAAGAGATAAAACAGAAATGTAACCTAATTAAAATAAGAAACATACTTTCTATTAAATTATAATTACATTTCAATTAATATAATTTTATTAAAAATAAAATAAAAATTAATCTAATTAGAATAAAAAATATACTTTCAATTAAGTTAAACTTATATTTTAATTAATGTTATTTTATTTTATTTTTAAATAATAAAATTATCTAATTATATATAATAATGAGTGAATACTTTTTTATAATTTTACTTATCCTCCCCTCTCTTTTTACATTTATATATATTATAGATATTATATATAGATATTCTATATGTATATATATCTATATATAAACTAATTGCGTGAATTGTGGAAGCTGAACACTTCCTAAAATTTTACCATGTGGCTTTCTCACAAAGAAAATTAGCCAACGAGCACTTTCTTTTAAAGAAATAAAAGAACTAGCCAACTTCTGCCTCCCTTTATTTTCTTCATTTTCTTTTTTTCCGGTTTCTTTTCTTTTCACTTCCCTAGCGTTCTCTCAAACTCCACGTACTCCTCTCTCCATTTCATTGATTCAGAGCTGGGAGAGCTCTGTTAAATCTCTCTCAAGGTCTTTCAGGAAAGTGAAGGTGAATGATATTATAACAGACCACTGTATGCCTAGCATGGCATGCGATGAATTGCTAAAGAAAATAAATGTATGTTAGCACACTCTAAAATCTCCTCATTTGCTTTAGTTAGAAATTAGTATTGCAAATCACTGCAGTACTTCTTTACTTCTTTTGCTCATATATCAATTCATTTGTGCCTACCATATTATGCAGGCTACAACTCCACAATACAGAGCCTACCAAGAACAAGTTTTCAACAAATGTTCAAAATTCGCACAGGTATCACACTATCAAATGCCACAACATTTGTTACTGAAACAAGATTAGATAGTTTGTTTGCTTCTTTTTTTCCAATTTTATTTTAATTTGCCTTGCATTAGTGATGATTACATTGTGATCATTGGGATTTTAGTGGTTTAACACCTTTATAAGCAATTGAATTAATAGGTATATCTTATTTAAATCACTAAAAATAGCAATGATTTTCCAATGGCACTTGGCGCTGGAGGTGAATAAGCTTTTTAGTTTTTGTTTCATTTTATTTTTATTTATTTTGAGTTTAATTTGTTTTGGGGGGCTTGTGTTGTCTTGGAAACAAGCTAGGTCTCATCTTCTAAGCTCAATTTTTCTGAGATGTTAGTTAACAGTTTGTGTATGCATAGGCTAGAGATTTGTATTTCATATATTGAAGTTCTTAATGACATAGTTTAAGGTTCATAATATTTTTTTATTCTGTGGATCGTGTTCATGAACAATTTCTTAAATTCATGGCATTGTGTTCTATGGATCGGTTACACAACTTTCTTTTTTTTCCCTTTGTGTGTAGTGTGTTAATAATTGAAGGACATTCTCATCCAGGAGGATCTATAGGATGGATGTCATCTAAGTATAAAGGTTGAGTGACTCAAAACATTTATCCAACGATAGAATTCTCATAAGCTTGACTTCTGGCTCATGTTCTCCTAACTCCAAATCAATTGTTTTTTATAGAAACTTAATGAAGATGCAACAAACCTTAGTTAGGCTAAAGTGTTTAATGTCTCTAATGTTTAGAGTGGAACATCGTTTAGGTGAGTAGTTTTTACTTCTCCCTATCTTTTTTTTTTTTGCCCTTATATAGCTCCTTAAAAAAAAATTCATAAAATCAGAAGTTCTTGGTTCAGACTAGGGTAACAATCATTGGATTTGAAACATGTTGACCATGAGTTTAAATGTCAATTTTAAGTTGCTTATTATAGTATTGCTGCAATTTAACAATGCTGGGCTGTTAAATTGCACTTGGTAATATATAGTGATTGTAGCAACAGCTGAAAAGGCTCTCTGATTTCATGCTTGTGCACTTCTTTTTCATTCTTCTTTTTGTTGTTATAGAAACATTATAAGTGAAAAAAGATGGATGCCCACAGCTGGCTACGGTGACAAAGGTTGCTCGATGACAGGTAATACAATTTAAGATTTTTATTCCATCATTTCTTTTCTTATGTTAATGCAATGGATGTGCTCAATGATATGATTAATTTTATATTCTCAATCAACTACTTGCGTTTATAGTTTACAGTTTAAAGTTAATGGCAAGACTTTTGCGCATACACAGTTAGCAATATGTCCTTATTTTGTTGTTGCAAAAAGTTTTATTTTTACTTATTTTTCTTCTTCATGTGCATTGCATATTGACTCCAAAAGGCTCTTGCCTGGAACATTGAGGCTTGAAATTTGCTTCATGTAGACAAAATTGTACCTTCAAAAGCACACATCAAGTCATAAGAACATGTTGATAACATGAGTCAGACTTCAAAATGCCATAAAAATAGTGCTACTGTGTTTTGTCGAATACTCCATATGCTTAAGCATTTGGACTTGAGTCCTTCATAAAGAAGGAACAGTACAAATATTTTTTGGGAGTGGAAAAAGAGTCTTGAGCAGTGTTCAGAAGTCTACAATATGCTCTGCCATTACTCTCATATATATATATATATATATATAATAATAATAATTACAATGTGTAATTCTAATTAATAAATTTTCCTTTTCAAATTTAGTTGCATCAATTGAAAAAAAAATTGTAATTATTTCCAATTATGTCCTTTTTATATCATTATGGAAAATAAAGATTTATGGGATATAAAAGAAATTATTATAATTTTCACATCAAATAAGAAAAATTAAACAAGTCAAGATTTTTTTTTCTTTTACAATTTAGGATGGAGAACAAAACTTTTAAATGATTTTCTTAATTGGTAATTTGGTATAACAATTTAGGTAAGTAATAATTCTTTATATAAATGTTATTTATTTATTTTAATAATTTTATTGTTTCTCCTATACTACTTAATGACTAAAAATTTTCTAACATATGCACTGTAAAAAAAATTTCTAACACTTAAACATATTGTTTTGTTATTTTAATACATGAATTCATCTAAAATGTAATTTTAAAATCTCTGTCAAAAAATGTGTCATGAAATAATGAATTAGTATGTTTCGCTGAATTTTGATGTCAAACATATGATTCAAATTGATCCATATTGATATGCTTTTTAATGTTAAGGTGTGTTAGACTTGCTGCTGAATGTAAAATGTAATAAAGGAGCATCTTTTGTGTAATTTATTGAAAATTATTGTATTTTATTTATTGATCTCTCTAGAACCCTTAAATCTACTGTTAGTCCACATATCCATCTTAATGATTCATCCTACTTACAATTTTCTTCACCTTAATCTATAAATCACTTAATTTTTTTTCACCTTTTAATATAAATAAGTTTCGCAACATTAGTTATTTTTCTAGGTTTATTATCTATCATTTACTTGATCATTCTACTCTTAAAATTTCTAATGGAATGAACACTATTAAGTTAATGTCAATTTTATTTTCAATAATAATAAAAAAATTAGTTGAATTTATTTTCATTTTATACTTTTCTTTTACATTTTTTATATCATTCAAATAGATAATAATATTGTTAAATGAAAGTTGAAATATTTTAATTATGTTTGTTTATTCTTATTAAGAGAGAAGAAGTGACTAAATAGAAATTTTTATTTTTTAAAAGTTGTAACACAATAAATGATTTTTTTTTCAATAATATCTGTTAATTTTTTTAAAGAAATCAAAATATTTTTTACACAATATTTTATTCGTATTTTATATCATCTGCGCATTGCGCGGGGTTATGTCTAGTATATATTAAATTTCGAGTCTTAAAATTATTAAGCCAAAAATTTAACAAGTGTTTACCTTCATATTTGAGTATTCACTTAAAAAGTTAATGTGTTAAGCTATTCAAAATTTTAATTTTTTATTAAAAATAAAATATTTTTAATAGTTATTTAGTATTTTTTTTAACTAAAACACTATTATACATATTTTAATACTACTCAAATTTTAAAATTATGTATATATTATGTATTTTTCTACATTAAATCACTCAAAATATTTTTTCTAAGTCATTAAAAAATTAAAGTAACTACTTAATATTATATTTTAACTAAAACACTATTATACATACTTCAATATTAATTTAATAATTTTTTTTCAAAAAAAAACTAATTTAATAATTTTAAAAACAAATCTTATTATAACTAAAAAATTATGGCAACAAAAATTAAAGAAAATAAAATTTATTTTATTTTTAATTTATTTAGTTATTATTCCATTCAAATTATTTATATCATTTTATTTTACAGTCTGAGCCCTAAAATTATTAAGCAAAAAATTTGACAATGTTCACGTTCATATTTGAATGTTTACTTAAAAAGCTAATGTATTAAGCTATTAAAAATTCTAATTCTTTTATTAAAAATAAAATATTTTTAATAGTTATTTACTATTATTTTTTTAACTAAAACACTATTATACATATTTTAATACTATTCAAATTCTAAAATTATGTATATATTACTATTTTTTTTACCTTAAATCCCTCAAAATATTTTTTCTAAACCATTAAAAATTAAAAAAAATATAGCAATTACTTAATATTATTTTTTAACTAAAACACTATTATACATACTTCAATACTAATTTAATAAAAAAATTTCAAAAAAAATAATTTAATAATTCTAAAAACAAATCTTATTATAACTAAAAAATTAAGGCAACAAAAATTAAAAAAATAAAATTAATATAATTTATTTTATTTTTAATTTATTTAATTATTATTCCATTTAAATTATTTATATCATTTTATTTCACAATCCGCACACCGTGATCTTAGCTTTATTTCAATTAACCACCATGTTTTAGTTTAAATTTGCTCTCTATCTGTTCTTAAAAATAATATTTTTTTGAGTTATTTGAAGGGGTTAATTTTTTATAATAAAATATACGGATATTTGAATTCTACTTTTTCCATTTGTATCATTTGAGAATAGTACTTATAAATAAACTTATGTGAATTTTTGTTTCCTTCAAAATTAAGTCGTTTTTGTCATTTTTATCTTTTGTTCTATCGCAATATTTTTTATATTTTTCATTGTAAAAATTAAATTTTAGTAATGAGTAATTTGTAAAAATTAACGAAAATAACATCCAAATGTTTTCAGCAAAGTATTAGACATTCATTATCCAAACTTCAAAAACTTTTATTTTCTTTTTGTTTGAGTTATTTATTTCATTCAAAATTTTAAATTTTAATATTGATGTTACATTTTTAATAAATATATATAATTTATCAATTAATATAGAATTATTTTGTACACTGAAACTAAAATCTAACTAGTTGTAAATTCACGTGTTGTGTATAAATTAAAAAATATTTTAAAATTTTAATTTTATATAAATTAAATAAATATAATGAATTTTAAATTATAAAAAATAAATAGAAGTTAAACCATTTTTAATGTATAAGACATGTAAAAATTAATTTTTAAATATACAAATTATTTTAAATATATTTTTATTAAAATAAAAATTTAAATTCTGTTATGTGTTAGAAGCCAAAATTACATTGTATAGATGTAAAATATTGGTCCATTTGAAATGAATTGTACATATTTATTTACTTAAAAATCTAAGAGTTTTGCTACATCTTTTATGTTAGGAAGTTATTGTGCAATATGATATCTTAGAATTTTAAATATGATAGACATTTTTTTTTTATTTGTAACTTCATTGCTAGCAAATAAAACAAATTAGCACATATTAGCTTGAATCTTATTAAATACTACAAAATACTATAAGCCCAAAAAATAAACATATATATAAATGGACTCTGATATGTGTAGGCGGTGGGGTTCAGCGCGCGCTCAAGTATTTAGTGACCACGGCACTGTGTGAGTTTGAGGCCGATTAGGAAATACAACACGGGCTTATAGCCTATATTGGAGATGTAGTCACCACCTAGATAAGATTTGGGACACACTGTACAACAACTAGATTCCACGGAGGGCCCTAACAACCGTCCTCAGAGATTGGATTCGTAAACTGGGTATGGGCTTTTAAAATGCCCACCCAACCTTGTGGTTGGTCTCTGTTTGTGTTTTGTGTTTTATTATCTTTAATTATTAAATTATTTCCTTATTTACATGCAAATTGCAATTGTCTCCGGATAATTTCAAATTTTATAATTAAGTCCAAGTTCATATTTACATTTTAATTGCATGCAAATTAAGTGTTATTCATAACATTTATCACATATAACACACAAAAAAATATTCATAAAAATAAAGATAAATAAAATAACTGCACACACACACAAAAATAGGAGGAGGAGAAATGAATTACATTCCTTTAAACATGCAAAAATAATAATAAATAAAACTTAAATAAATTAATTGCATAATAAAAAAAAAACTAAGAACTTATAGGGATAAAATTTGATAATTAAAAATCATCTTAGTAATTCCTGGAATAGACAAAATATTAATTTCCCACAAATATATAAAATCCTACAAAAGAAAATTACAAAGTTAATTCATAAACCAAACAAAGACAATAAACAATATAAATATCTAATTAAGCAAGATAATAGAATAATTGCATAAAAGAGAATGAAATACAGAAATATGAAAACACATAAAATACAAATTATATAAAACAAAACACATGATAATCAAGATTAAAATAAATATAAATCTAATAATTAATTAACAAAATTAATATGGTAAAAAATTAAAATGATAAATGTACACACTTAAATTTTAAAAGAAATAAAAATCAAATATACTTCAAAATCAAAGTAATAATCCCACGTAAATAAATCGAATCGAACTGAACCGAATCAAATCGAACCAAATCGGATCGAACCGAACTTATTGAAATGAACAATGTTGATTTTTTCGGTTTGATTTCCTAGGAAGGGGAATACAACTATATATATATATATATATAAACAAAATAAACATGCAAAAAAATAAAAATTTGAATCCAGAAACTACATAAATAATAAACAGAAATAAAATAAATGATTAAAAAGATAAAAAATCGATAAAATAAAATTAATCTCATCGAAGCAATAAAATATAGTCAAACATATAAAACAAACTTAGAATGAAAATATGAGAATGAAATTAAAATTATGCACAAAATAATAATAATAATAATAAAAGACACTAAGGTGACACCTCTTTGCACATAGAGGTGACGTTATGTCGCCTTAGAGTAAAGAGCGACAAAAAACAATGGGTTGGACTCAATGAACAGTGAATTTCAAGTGATAATTGGGTAAAACTTGTACAAAATTTTAACAGCAACTATAAATATTTAACTTCAATCACGTAAAATTTTAACCATTGGACCAAATAAAAGAAAACCGAATATACAAGTACATTCCTCTTGTCCTTCTAGTCAAAATAGTTAAAACAGAAAATGATTTGGAGCTAGGGAACAACATTCGATGAATAGTATTAAGGTGACACTATTCATTGTAAAATAAATAATTAAAGAGGCGTATCGCCTCTTCAAAGAGGCGTGTCGCCCGTCCGTTTAACAATCACAAAAACTAACTTGACAGCTATTTAATGTCAAACCAGTTTACACAAATTTATACAATTAAAAACTAACAGTTATGTTCAAAGATTCATAAAATCACACTGAAAATTAAGAAGAATGAACTAACTATCAAATTAAAGATAACAAAATAAGAACAAAGGATTAATAATTATATTCTTACTATTTTAAAACGGTTTGAAGCTCATAATTATGGCCCTTATAGATGGATTTTTGGTTGAAACCGGACTGAATGCAAGAATCCCTTTATCACCTCAAGAACGGACCTTTAAGCCGAGAACTCCCCTCTCCAAACGTCACTTACTCTTTTCTTTTTTTATGCTCTTTAGGACTCAGAATGCCACCCCCCCCCCCCCCCCCCAACTCTCTGTAGCTCTACCATTTCTTTTTTATCTTTTCCTCTCCCTATCTCTTCACATGTGACCATTCCTCACTTTTTCTTAATTTTCTCTTTAAAAGTTCAACCCCCATAATCCATTATAATTTGTTTGCTAGACATGTCTGAAAACCAACTCTAGGTTGTCAGACTTGTCTGTCTAACGCTTTTTTTTTTAGGAAACATAACCTGAACAGGGGCCTAGTGGGCTCCTAGAGCCTGTTGGGCCTAGAATTGGGCCAAAGACACATTTTGATGGGTTCTCTTGGGCTTATGGTCCATTTTTAAAAGTTTCGAACTATTTTTTGCATTCAATACTCATTCAAATTTCCTCATTGAGCCTTCGTTGCGGGCCAAACAAACTGAGTGTCTATAATATATTCAAAATAAATAAGCAAATTGCTTTCTTCAAATTTCAAACAGAATATAAAGAACAAAAGATTAACAATTTGTAGTTAATAAATTTACCTATTTGTAAAAATGACGCCACTTGAGGTTAAAATTCCCCTAATATGTAAAGAAAAATCATGAAATTGTAAAAACTTTACGTTGAAAATAGGATTGTATGCATTAATTAAAGAGAAAAAAAAGGAAATTTTCTTACAAGCATAGAATTGTAGGAGGTGGGGAGATTGATGCATAATCTTTAATCTTTTTGAATGGGAGATTTAAATAAACTTTTTAGTGGAATAAAGTAATATTGTTTCAAGCAGCATAAAATCATAATGTTTTATATGGAGTAAAAAAGAGGTATTTAAGTGATATAAAATAGGTATTTAAGTGATATTAAAGATAAAATAATATTATTTTTAAAGTAAATAATTTTTTGTAATTTTTTAAATTAAAAAAATTATTAGTTATACACATAAGGCTTAAAAGGAAAATACAATATAATGAAGGAGTTTATATATTTAAAGGAGTATATTTCAAAAATAAGGGTTATTTATATTTTTGATAGAAAATATTATTGATACCCCTCAGGTATATTCTTATTCCATTGATAAATTATCTTCCTAATTAAAGGTAGCTCGCAGAATAAGGAAGTCCAAATCCTTATAGGGATGGGAGTCCCTTATCAGGAAGACTCCCGAATCATGAAGGAAACCTCCTAAACAAGGACCGAATCATGAAGGAAACCTCCTAAACAAGGACAAATCCTACAAGGAAGAGGAATCTTATTCCTCTCAGGTTTGAGCATTACATTCTCTATAAATACTCTTCACTTCTTCTTTTATCATTCATTCTATTCTCTTAACTCTCTATTCTCTCTCTATCCTCTCTGACTTAAGCATCGGAGGGTTTGTGGGCAAAACCCCACATCTCACCTTGCTCCCTTGTTGGTCGCTTGATTGCAGGACTCGGAGGTTCCAAAAATTAAGTTATCAAGTGACACCGTTTGTGGGAATCTCTTGAGTTAAAACCATTGTTATCTACCAAGCTAAAGTAAAGTTCATACTATGACATCTAGTCCACCAGCCATAAGTACTCAGATTAATCTGTCAAGAATAACCTCATATGCTTCCATCAACCCATCAGCTCCTATTTCTCTCATTAACCCATCGGCCCCATCTTGCCCATTGATCCGTTAACCCTTATTCATTATATGGGACCGTCATCTCAAATACCTTTTTTTGGAGTTACCCAAGGATGGGCAACCCCAAGCACGAGCTTTCCTTATTATGCCCCAGTGTATCATACTAGCTGACCCATTCCTTCTGTACCTTTCCCGAGTATTTCAGGAACCCCCATCACATGCACACCAGACCTAAACACAATAACCCATACACTCAACCTGCCTCCCGCAGATAAAGAGGCAATGATCTAAACCATCCAAACCCAGATGACCCTTATGCAACAACAATTAAATGCCTTGGTCCAAGAAAATAACCTCAGAGCAGTCAATCCAGAGAACAATATGATACCGCCTGTAGTAATGCAGAGTGCTCTTGGAAGGAAAAAAAAAGCTCAAAAAGATCTAGAAGGGGAGTCAAACATAAGTCGTCCTACCTTAGATAATCCCCAGATAACTCAGAAGATAGAACAAGTAATCCAAAAAGATCGGACATGACCAAGAAAGGAAGACGAGTGTGTCTTGGAAGGGACAATGCCCTTTGTGAATAGAATAGTCAGAACTGAGATTCCGTCCAAATTCAAACTACTACAACTGGACCAATATGATGGAACAAGAGATCCAATCATCCACGTCTCTTCATTCCGAACTAAGATGATGCTCCAGAATGTGAATGATGGAATCTTGTGTCGAGTCTTCCCAAGCACGCTCACCAAAACTACTCAAAGGTGGTTTCATCAACTTCCTAATAATTCTATTTCATCCTTTAAAGAGTTGGTGGAGAAGTTTAAAACTCAGTTCATCACCAACGTTCTACCAGCAAAGAACATAAATGATCTCTGGATGTGCAAACAAGAAGCCATAGAGTAACTAAGAAGCTATTTAGACAAATTCAACAAAGTTGCTATGTAAATTGAGAACTTGAGCGATGAAGTAGCCACAGAAGCAATGAAAAATGGAACACGGTTAGGGAAACTAAAAAATGAGATCATGACTAAAGAGCCTACCACTTTCTCTGAGGTAATGTCTATAGCAATGAAATTAATAAAACTGGATGAAGCTAGAAGAATGCGCCGAGATGATGACAGAATGCCCTTCAAAAGAGAGGAAAGGTCAGAATTCAGAAGGCCCAAAATTCAACTCTCGAATTTCAGAAATCCAGCTGAAAGATTTCAAAGAGAATCCAAAAATTATTCGCCCTTGAATGCTTTGAGGTCAGTAATACTTATGTGGATCAAGCATAATGGAGTCGGGATAACTATAGCCAGAAGATTGAGCCCTTAAAAAGGGGAACGCCTGATAAAAGGTACTATTGTCAGTATCACTGAGATTATAGGCACGACACTGACGCATGCTGAGAACTTAAATGGGCTATTGAACAATTGATAAAAAAATGGAAAGCAGGGCAGATTCACTAACAACGTAATAAGGGATCGAGACTCGAATGATCAGGATGAGCCAGATCAAAATAAAGTTCGTAATGAAGTAGCTAGAGTCATTAATATGATAGTTGGAGGGGAGACACCAAAGGAGAAAAGGTTGAAAAGAAATCAAAAGGAAGAATGTCAAATGCCAAAATAAAATTCAACCATCACCTTTGGCCTACAAGATGGAGAACATGCTCGGCACCCTCATAATGATGCCCTAGTTGTAAGTGCCCACATTCAAAATTATCTTGTGAAAAGACACTTAGTGGATGATGGAAGCACTGTCAATGCACTTTCATGGAATGCCTACAATGCCATGGGAGGTTCAGTCACTGATCTTAAAACCATTAAAAATCCCATCACTAGTTTTTATGGAGGAATAACCCAACCTATGGGGGTAGTGGAACTGGCAGTAGAATTTGGAGATCGAGAGACCAAATATATAAAAGCAGTCAGATCTCTATTCAACATTGTAAATCTTCCACTCACTTATAATGGTATCATCAGAAGACTCATTTTGTACGAGATTGATGCAGCCATAAGCATCAAGCGATTGACCATGAAGATCCCTCTAAAAGACCGAGTCATAACCATACTTAAAGATCAGTTTATGGCAAAATAGTGCTATCAATTGGCTGTCAAGCCCTAGTCTGAAGTATTTCCCCTAACATCTTTAGAGACAAAAAAATAAGGCATCAATCAAGAACCAGTTGAGTAAGTCCAGATGCTGTAGATAGACGAGGGAAAGACAGTCAAAATTAAAGGTGAGCTTGATGGAGACATCAAAAAGAGTTTCAATGAAGTTTTTAGCAAACACTCACATAGCTTTGCCTCAAAAGCATCTGAGATAGTTGGAGTAGATCCTCGGATTGCATCACACAGCCTGAACATCAACCCAAGAGTGAAGCCTGTCACTCAAAAAAAGAGGAGATTCACGTATGAGAGATAGAAAGTAATCACTGAAGAAACACAAAAGTTGTTAGATGTTGGATTCATAAGGGCAGTCACACACCTAGAATGGGTAGCCAATGTTGTACTGGTTAAAAAAGCTAATGGGAAGTACCAGATGTGTGTTTGATTACACGGACCTCAATAAAGCTTGCCCTAAAGACAACTATTTGTTGCCAATAATTGATCAGCTCGTAAATTTAACCGCCTACCACAGTTTATATAGCTTCATTGATGTTGCTCAGGGGCACCACCAGATTCCAATGAAAGAGGAAGATTGAAAGAAAACATCCTTCATCACCTATGAGGGACTTTACTGTTACACAGTCATGCCCTTTAGGCTAAAGAATGTTAGGGCAACTTATCAGAGACTGATGAATCATGTCTTCAAAGACCAGATTGGGAAAAGCATGGAAGTATATGTGGATGACATCATTGTCAAGAGCCATCAAGCAAAACAACATGCCGAGGATCTCAAGTAAATCCTCGTCATTCTTGATCAGTATTGAATCAAGCTTAACCTAGACAAGTGTGTCTTTAGAGTAAAAACAAGGAAGTTTTTGGGTTTTATGACTTCACATAGAAGAATAGAGGCAAACTCAAAAAAGGTGGAAGCCATTCTAAACATGAAAGCTCCTAAGACATTAAATGAGCTCCAAAAGCTTAATAGTAGAATCACGACTCTTGGAAGATTCATCTCATGTTTAGCCAAAAAGTGCTTACCTCTATTCTGAAATTTAAAAAATTCTAAGAAATTTAAGTGGAATGACGAGTGCCAAGTAGCGTTCGAAGAAATTAAAAAGTTACTGTCCTCACCTCTATTACTCAACAGCCCAATCCCACATGAGGTTTTATACTTGTATCTTTCTATTGGACACAAGTCCATTACTTCAGTGTTAGTCCAAGAGGAAGGAAGCTAGCAGAGCCCAATCTATTATGTTGGCAAGATACTTAGAGGCTCAAAAATCTGGTATCCTAAATTAGATAAGCTCGCCATTATAGTCATCCACACGGCCAAAACACTCAAATAGTACTTTCAAGCTCACTCGATCGTAGTAAGAACCAATTCCCATTGTGAAAAATTCTCCAAAAATAATAAACTTCAGGACGACTTGTCCAATGGTCAGTTCAACTGGGAAAATTCGACATTAGTTACGAGCCTCGCTAATAAATAAAAGCTCAGGCACTTGCAGACTTTATCCAAGAAATGACTATCGAATAAACAGTCTCTCTTTTATACTATGAATAGAGACTGTATATAGATGGAGCATCAGGAGCACAAAGGTCTGGAGCTGAAATTGTTCTGATTGGACCAAGCAGAGTCAAAATCAAATATGTATTTCAAATTAAGTATAATGCCGCTAACAATGCAGCTGACTATGAAGCACTGCTCACAAGCCTCAAGTTGGCCATAGAAATCCGGGCTGAGCATCTCAAAGTATACTCCGACTCCCAACTAGTGGTTAATCAAGTGAAAGGCACATACCAGGTTAAAGAACTGAGCATGATCAGATATATGGAGAAGGCAAAACAGCTCCTAAAAAAGTTGGAACATGAAGGAGGACAATGGAAAATATAGTAAATCCCCAAAAGTGAGAACATAAAAGCAAATTTATTAGCCAAATCAGCGTTGGAAGGCAACCAAGCATTCAAAGAACTTAAGTTAACTGAGGAACTCACCAACCTAAGCTTGAGGAAGCATAAGTAATGAATACTTAAGAAGTGGCAGAGTGGATGGAGCCAATCGTACAATACCTAGAGCATGACATCTTGCCTCAGGACAAACTAAAAGTGTGAAAACTAAGGAGTAGAGTTGCACATTATTCTATGTACAATGGCAAACTCTACAGAAGATCCTTGTCTCACCCATGGTCAAAGTGCATATCTTCAGATGAAGGCAATTATATGTTCAGAGAGATCCATGAGGGGATATATGGGGCTCATAAAGCTCAAAACTCGTTAGTATGAAAGGCACTGTTGCAAGGCTACTACTGGCCTAACATGTCTAAAGACGCATTCCAACTTGTTCAAAAATGCCCCAAGTGTCAACGGTTTTCTCACCTGACACATAAACGCTCAACACCCAATTGGGAGTCCATGTGATGTGAACTAGGCTTATCTAACAAGCAAAACCCGCAATAATCTATTAATACCCACACCTTAGATCGTTTAAGAAACAAGTCGGGTGGAAACTAGAACCCTTAATTATCTAACAGCTAAGAACTCTAACTATCAGGAAGTTACCACAATTAGATATTGATGCTCTAATTGATAAGACAAGTGAACTATCTAATAACCTATTTTGTTTAGAAAGTTCAAAGAATAAAACTCCAAGTAATTTTGAAGAAAAATTCATCACTTTAATTTAATTGATGAAAAAGATCTCCCAAATAGCCTACAAAATCAACTATTTATAAGAATTCTTAACCCTAAACCTAAACTAAAACAAATCCTTAAAATATAAGGATAATAAACTCTTAAAAGATAAGAAAACATGTCCTTTTTAGAAAATGAATTCTTTTGCTTGCAAAATAAGCTAAAGAAAAGTAATTCTAACTAAAATCAAACACTCTAAAAACGTTTTGGATAAGTAACAAATCCAAATTCGTTTTTAATGCTACTTAAACAAAATAACACATGGTTGGGCTTCATCTTGGACTTAGAACAAGTGTAACTATTCCTTTGGGCTTAATGCATCCAAATCAAATGGATTAGATTGATTTGGATTTGTACTTTTGAATCACCATATGTCATGCTTCCTTCATCTTCTTAGCACATGCCCATGTGATTGGACTTCCATCATAAGTCAAAGGGTCTTCATTCCTTGTTGGATTAGTTGGGAAAATAGGGAAAAGGCAATCACATGGGCATATGCTAAGAAGATAAAACCTATTTTTTCTTGGTTTGAGAATAGGGAAAAGGCAAAAAAGGTGGGAAGCTTAAAAGGGAGGCAAAAACTAATAGAGAAGGAAGACATTCTAAGTTTTTTAAAGGACGAGAATTTTTTTGAGGAAAAAATAGAGAAGAAAAAGAAAGAAGAGAAGGAAAAGAATAGTTTAGCTTGAAAAGAGCTTGCAGAGTTCGTTTCCTTGATAAAGGAAGAAGGATTCTCTTGCATTCAACTTAGCATCACATTCATAACTAATCTCTGAGGACAGAGTTAGGAGCACCTAACGTGGTTTAATCAGTAAGAGTTATCATTTTCAAGCTTTGATTTCTTAATTTTATATAAAACTTCATTTCTTAGTTTTATTACTTGTTTTCTTGGTTATTATTCATTTGAGGCTATATTTAAAGCATGATCATGGGAATTATTGATTATTAGCTGTGAAACTTAGTTTATTTGCATCAATGTTAGTTTATTTGCATCAATATTTGTTTATTTGCATTTATTTTAGAATTACATAGGATTTAGGAATTCTTCAAGTTGTTATGGCCCTGTTGAAGAGGCAACGTCTCTTCCCTTCATGTTGAGGCAACATGAAGTTGCCACTTTGCCTGGAGGCGACGCCTCAAAGTGGTATTGATTTCCCATGTTCGTTTTGCATAGTTTGTGTTTTTCATATATTAAATTCATGTTACATCGTAGTCTTGTATGCAATTATCATGGTATTTGCTATAATTGAGTATTTGTTTATTTATTTCGCAATTATTTTATATTCGATTGAAACTAACAAATTGGTTTTCTTTTATAGAATTGTTTTTGTGTCTATGGAAGATTAATATTCTAAATTTTGCAGGAATTTTGAGATGATCTCTTAGTCACCCAAGTATTAATCTCCTAATTAGTTTAAATTTATTTATTCTACTTTCCATTTTATTGCCATTTTAATTATGTGAAATATTGTAATCCCTAATCCTTTTCCCCTTTTTATTAATCATTTTTTATTATTATGCGACGAGTGTTGGGTTTTAAAAGCATGAAAATGGACTAATGTGCAAATCTGAATTAAAAGCGTAAAAATGATTACAATTTTCATATTAATAAGGAAATAATTTAATAATCAAAGGTAATAAAATAAAAACCACACTGAGGCCAACCGCAAGGTTGGGTGGGTGTTCTAAAAGCCCAAACCTAGTTTTCGAACCCTTTCTCCGAGGACGGCTTCTGGGAACCTCCATGGAATCCAATTGTCGTACAATGTGTCTTGGCTTTCATCCAAGTGGTGACTCCATCTCCAATTTAGGCTCCAAAGCCTATTTTTTATTTCCTACCCTAAGCCCATGTGGTGCCATGGTCGCCAAACACTTGGGCGCGCGCCAAACCCTGCCGCCTACAGTGGCAACTCTACTGGGGATAGAGAAATTGATTTTAGTGCTTTGTAATTGATCATCTTTAATTTCTTAGTTTCTTTTTTTTTTGCATTTCTTGCATTCAATACACATTGTCACACAATGTGCACATAGTCCCAAATAACCCGATAACAGTCATTGCTTCGATGCTTGTGTTTCACTCAAGCCTAGTGGTGGAGCATTTGATTGTTGTCACTCATATCACATACTTATCCACGCCATATAGACCCTTGAATGGGGAGACATAATGGAGGTATATAGCTGTGAGAACCGAAGCTTATTACCCAAGACTCAGCTCATATGATGACCTAGTAATTTCCACTAGGATTCTTTCCAAATGCATGTGCTTTATGCTATATAGTAATCCTTAAAATAAAGCCCAAGCCCATGGTAAATGAACTATACCAAATTAGGCCTTTAAGACCCTCTCTAGTCTATTAAGATGGACTTTGGTTTTATTCAAAGGAACTACTACTTGTATGTTTTGTCTTGAGAGTTCTTTTACGTTCGTCGGTTTTGCTATCCCTTGTTGACAATCAAAACCCAGACCAAAAATCCTAGGACAAAGAACTCAACATTGAACACATGTGTAGGAGAAATAAGGGTGGAGATTCCATTTGTAAGCTTTATGTTTATTTTCTTGCTATGTGTAAATAGAATGCATATTATTTTCTTTCTTTAAATAATAAAGTGAGTCTGCATTGCATGCATACACGTCATGCATATTTTTCTAACCAGTGGTGGTTGTAGATATAGATTTAAGTCATTCTTCTATTTGGAAATGGTCTGACACTGGTCGCTTGGTTAGGATTCCTCAAGAAACAACAATGGCAGGTTTTGATCCTCTTGCCTTCAAGAAACAGCTGAAAGCAGAAATGGCTGAACATACGTGGGTAATTATGCGAGAAATGATGGGGCCAGTTAGACAGAAACAACCTGTAGATTAACCACTACCTTTTGATCTTGATGCTGAAAACTCTGAAAGAAAATAAATAAAGAATGACTAGGAAACTTTGTTGGCAGAACTTGTAACCCAACCGAATGTGAACAATGTAGAGAATGTGGAAAAGACTGATTGGACAAAAAATATGCCCAATACCATGGCTCAGATCCAAATGATGATGAAGAAGAAGGGAATAAATGCTCCCATGGACTATACAAACCTTGATTTTGATGAAGATGATGATCCACTTCCTTGAAAATTCAAATTCCTGGATATGAAGAAGTACACCAGTATTGATGATCCCCATCTGCATTTGAAGCAGTATGTGACTCACATGAAATAAACTGGCTTGAACTAGGTATATATCATCAAGCAATTTCCTCTATCTCTGAAAGGAGCACTCATTAGATGGTATCATACTCTAGAATCCCATGTTCAAGTTAATTGGAATGAATTATGCAATGCGTTTGTGAAGCAGTATAGTCTCAATACTCAAATGGAAATATCCTTAAGAGACTTAGAGAATACTAAGCAGCAATGCAATGAATTCTTCACCGATTACTTAACAAGGTAGAGAGGAAAAATTGGCACAAATGAGGCACAGGCTCACTAAGACTGATCAGTTAATGATAGCAATGGAGGGATATATCCTTCTACTTTCAAAGAAGCTAAAGGACTTGGGAATTCAAAACATTGAAGAGATGTATAAATTTAGGGTACAAAAAAATCTAATCTGACACAAGAGAAGAAGTTCTTTAATGAAAGGTCTAGGGGCAAAGAAGCAGTTGGTTCTAGTAGCAATGTGCATATCAATGCTGTAAGGCAACCTCAAAGGCTCTCTAATCTAGGAAAGCCTTTCTCTAAGGTCTTGGAGAACCCAATAAAGAATAACCTGCTACAATCCCTATCTCCTAAACAACCTCTACCAAATGCCAACCCAAAGCTCTTCTACAAATTTCACCAAACCATCGGGCATGATACCGATAACTGCACTAGACCAATTGATTCAGGTAAAATAACTAACCTAGAAACTAGAAAGCTAAACACTTAAAACAACCCTCTACCCAACTACCAAACTGTACCACCACTAAATGCACCTATCCTTATGATCAACATTGGCTTAACAGAGGACCAAATCTTAAATTCCTTTGTTACTGCTACTCCTGCACTACTAAAACTTGAACCAAAAGACTTGAATTTGAGTGAACACCCTGTGGAGCTTCATGTGAGTGTCTTGGATTTTTGGAGCTCTGATGATGGAGATGGAGGGCGGATCGACTTGTGAAAGAATAATGATGAAAGAAAAATCCAATCAGTTAGAAAGGTTGAAAAGAAAGAAGAAGAAGAAGCAAAACTTATTGAGCCTGAAATAGAGAATGTGGGCCCAAAAGAAGAAGTAAAGAAAAATAAGAAAGCTGATGAAGAAACATGAGAAAACTATTGCTAGTGTTTAGGAATTGCTTATGCAATCCAGAGCTCATCGGGAAGCACTAGTTATGGCCTTAGATGACAAGAAAGCCCCTACAAGTCATGCTCCCAAGCATATGGTGGACTCATTGATGGAAAGCCCTCAAGGAGCCATTATAATTATCGATGATGATTTACCTTTAGAGGGTAGGGACCACTACAAGGCCTTGTTCATTAAGGCTGAAATGATAGGGAAATTAACTTATCGTGTGATGATGGATAATGGATCTGCCATCAATGTATGCCCTTTGAAGATTCTGCCCAAGTTGGGACCGACAGTGGTCGATCTTAAGCCATCTAATATGGTTATCAAGGCTTATGATGACAGAAAGAGACCTGTCGAGGGAACCTTTAGAGCTTTGTTCAAAACTAGACCTATTGAAGTTTAGGTCAATTTTCACATGATAGACATTCATGTTACCTTTGTTATGTTTTTAGGGAGGCCATGGTTTCATCCTTTAGGAGTAGTACCACCTACTGTTCACCAGAAGATCAAATTTTTGCATGAGGGAAAACTGGTTACCATTTCAGCAGAGACTAAGGCTGCCGTTGCTGCCTTAGAATTGGCTCCTCAGGAAATCCCTCTCAGTCCTAGTTTCAAGGTCTGTATAATCTACGCAGATGAGTTAGATGGGAAGATCATGAATATGATAAGGAAGATGAACTTCATGCCTGGTATGGGACCAAGAAAGAATCAAGATGGGCCATCAGAATTTATGGAACAAAAAGTCCTAATCTTGAAATATGGGGTAGGATATCATGAAGCCGATGATTCTGAAAGAGGAAATTAAGCTAGAATTGGGTCTGGGAAGAGCAAAGTGAAAACTAAACCTAAGAAGAAGGCATTATGGGAAACATTCATGAAGGAAGTCACGGGATACCCATATAAGGGAGCTCTTGAACATTTAATGATAGCTAAAAAATTGGTCCCGGATTTAAAATTTTTGCTAAACATGTGAATGGGATCAAGGAAATTGTTGCTAAGGAGCCAATAGTGGAAGAACTAATGCTAACTCTAGAACTAAAGGAGGACATTCCTGCGACAGAGCTGAAGGACGTTGCTGATCAGGAAGAGGAGCTGGACTTTGAGTCCTATGTCCTTGACTCTATCATGGATGTTTTTTATGATGACCTAGATGTTTCTTATGCTAACCTATTCAAAACTAATGACTTATTTTTTGCTAAAGTTAATGCAATAAGGTCTGGCTTTGCTTATTTATGTGATGTGTTTCCTAATGGTTATTTTGTTTGTGATGATAATTCATGTATATGTTTGAGACATTAATTCTATGCAAACTGAATCATTTAATTTAGGCACATAGGATAACCCTAAAAATATACTTATTGTTTTTAATTTAACTCCTGGTTAGAGAGAAAAATGAAAGAAACATTAAAACAAAGACAGGAAGTATTTGCTTGGGGCTCTGAGGATATGCCTGGGATTGACAAGGAAATCATAGAACACATAATCCCTACATATTCTCACATCATGCTTGTAAAATAGAAGAAGAGAAGGTTAAGGCTGGAATGGGCTCTCTTGATTAAAGAAAAGGTTGAAAAGTAGCTGAAGGTAAAATTCTTGGAGGTAGTAGATGACACCCAATGGCTAGCCAACATAGTTATGGTTCCTAAAAAGGTTAGAAGGGTCAGGATGTGCATAGATTAGAGGGAGTTGAATAAAGCTTGCCTAAAAGATTATTTTCCCTTACCACATATTGACACCTTAGTCGATAATGCAACTTCCAGTGCAATGTACGCTTTCCTGGATGGTTTATCGAGGTACAACCAGATTATGATGACAGTGATTAACAAGCTAAAAACTTCTTTCACCACTGAATGGGGTGTCTATTATTATTTAATCATATCATTTGGGTTAAAAAAATGCGAGAGCTACTTATTAGAGGATGGCTACCACTTTGCTGGACGACATGGTCAACAAAAAGATAGCAGTACGTGTGGATGATATGATGGAAAAGTCTCCAACACAGGAAGGGCACTTTAGGGATCTAGACAAGTTCCTGACAAGAGCTAAAAAGTATAACCTTAGGTTAAACCTAAAGAAATATATTTCTAGGGTAACCTCTGGGAAACTACTAGTATATATCGTCAACCAGAAAGGAATAAAGGTGGATCCAGATAAGGTTAAAGCAATAAGAGAGATGCCTGCACCGAAGAATGAGAAAGAGGTCAGAGGGTTGATCGGGCGATTGTAGTACATCAGTAGGTTCATAGCCAAGCTGACTACTATCTATTAGCCAATCTTTAAACTCTTGAAAAAGAATCAACCCGTGATTTGGGATGATAGATGTTAAGTGGCTTTTGAGGCTATTAAAAGCTATTTGATGAATCCTCCAGTGTTACAACCACTGAGACTGGGTAAACTTCTAATCCTTTATCTAGCGATTGAGAAAGAAGCAGTAGGTGCGATGTTGGCCCAGGAAGATGAAGGAAGGGTCAAGCATATAGTGTATTACTTGAGTAAGAAACTCTTACCCTACGAGTTTCGTGGAAAAGACATGTTTAGCCATGATTTGGGCAACCAAGAAGCTCTGGCCTTACTTTCAATCCTATAGAATTCAAGCAATTTCTAGACATGATCCCCTCATATATCTTTAGCAGATGCCATCACTTACAGGAAAATTGGCTAGGTGGTTGGTTCTCCTCACTGAGTTTGACATAGACTACGTGGCAAAGAAGGTGGTAAAGGGAAGAGCGGTCGCAGACTTCATAGCTCAGAGTCTAGTAGATGATGGACAAGAATGGGAACCAGAATTCCAGATTAGCGCTTGAGGGCAATAGAAATCCAAAAATAGAAAATATATTTTAATGGAGTGTTTAATAATAAAGGGGCGTGCATCAGTGTAATTCTAATCTCACCGAAAGGAGAGACGATTCTGATGTTAAAGAGATTGGAATTTGAAGTCGCCAACAATGAAGCTGAATATGAATCCTGCATCTTTGGGTTAAAAGCACTTCGAAACATGGGGGCAGAAGAGGTCATGGTATATAGGGATTCTATGCTAGTAATAAAATAAATCTCCAATAAATAGGAAGTAAGAGAAGACAAGTTGAGATTGTACTGGGATTACACGGCTATTGTTGTGTTATCTTTTAGTCAATACAGATTTGATGGCTGATGCTTAGACCACTTAGATTCAATATGGGAAGGAAGAAAATAGGAAAAAGTCAAACCTCTCATCCTTGTAAAGTCCCGAAGTCCTTGTTATGAAGAGATAAGAATAATGCCAATCGACCCCGCAAAGAAGCCCTGGTTCCATGATTTGCAGCGGTGTTTGGAAATCGAACAATTCCTTAATGATATTGATAAAAAGGAAAGGATGTCACTAAGGATGCTATCCTAATAGTTTATCAGTCATAATGGAATGTTGTACAAAAGAATGCCGGCGGGAGTGCATTTGAGATGTGTTGATAAGGTTGAGGCCTAAAAGATCATGAAAGCAGTTCATAAGGGTATATGTGGACCACACATGAATGGAATGGTTTTGGCTGAGAACATAACTCATCAAGAGTACTTCTGGCTGACTAAGGAAGCGAATTGTGTGAAATATGTGAAGAAATGCCATAATTGCCAAGTGTATGGTAATGTAAGCCATCAGCCTTCTATGGAACTTTAAAGGTTGACTTCTCTATGGCCATTTGCAGTCTCGGGAATTAATATCATTGGAGAGATAAGACCAAAAGCATCTAATGGTCATCATTATATTGTGGTAGTGATTGATTATTTCTCTAAGTGGGTTGAGGAGGAATCATTCACCACTATTGGGGCAAAATAGATGGCGAGGTTTATAGAGAAAAACATAATCTGTAGATATGGGTTGCCTCATCATGTTGTCACAGTTAATGGTGTTTAGTTCAAGGTTGAAACAACTACTTTATTAAGGGAATATAGCATTGAGCATCATAGGTCATATCTGTACAGACCACAGGCAATCGCGCAATAGAGGTGACAAATAAGAATGTGAAGAGGATCATAGCCAAAATACTAGAGAACTATAAAGACTGAGCAAACTATCTACAGTTCACATTATGGGGATATAGGACCACTGCTAGAACATCCATTTGAGCTACTCCATATTCTTTGGTATATGGGTGTGAAGTTGTATTACCAGTGGAGATTGAGATTCAGTCATTAAGGGTTCTTTTGGAATCCAAAAATCCCCAAATATCAATGGATAGAAAGCCGATTGGCATAACTAATGTTGTTAGATGAGAAAAGAATGAAGGCCATGTACCACTCTCAGCTTTACCAAAAGAGAATAGCCCGGGTTTATAATAAGAAGATTAAGCCAGGCAAGATCAAAGAGGGTGACTTGGTGTTGAAGCTTATTAAGCCGATAATGACTGATCCTTGAGGAAAGTTTAAGCCAAATTGGGAAGGTCCGTATTTGGTGAAAAAGCTATTTTCCAAGGGCACTACTATCATGTCCGATCTAGAAAGAAATGAGTTCAGCGAGCCCATCAACCTAGACAAGCTCAAGAAGTACTTTTTGTAAAGTCTCGTTAAGGATAAAACCTCAAAAGAGGTTGTCTAGGCAAAAATTAGAGATAAAAAATAAATAAATAAATAAAGGTCCTACTGGATTGAAAACATTGAAGGAGGCGGTCCAATTAAAAAAAAACGTTGAAAGAGGTGGTCCAATTAAAAATTAAGGACATGTAAGAGGAGAAAGAGAGGAAAAATAGTTAGTTGGAAAACTTGCAAGGGCAAGCCAATTAACAACAGGAGATATGTAAGAAGCAAGATGTATAGTCGCCTTGTGCTTAAATTAAATGGAATGGATTTCCTTTATTATTGTTGAACATCGCACTAAATGCTTATTACAAACTGTTTAACTAAAAGGAAATTCCATCAAATAAAAAAGGAAACAAAGACTAAAATTCATAAACTAATTTTGCTTTCTTTTCTTTTGTTGAACACCTTGGGCACTCGATGCCTGCAACTCCCTAGTCCTTTTATTTCTCATAAACTCATCTTTTTCTATCTATTGTAATTAGATCTATGCCTTGTACTGGTCATTAGTAGAATAATCTCTATCATAGTTAATGTATCTCTAAATGATTTTATGAGGCCAGGTTGCAACTAGATTGTCCAAAAAGTTCTGAGAGAGAGGCCCCAGCTCAAACTCATGCACTGGTTCTACAATCAATTATTTCTATCCATATTATCATCAAAGGTGGGCAGGATTATAGAAAGTGGCAGAAGGAAGACCAGCTAAGGGAACGCAATAGGTGTAGGACCAAGTGGTCACAAGCTACAATCTTCACCATGGGTACATTCATTGAATCATGGTGTCAGCAAATGTCGACAACCAACCCCAATATCAGCTGGAATATGGTGAAGTCTTTTAGTACGACAATGTTTGGCCTTATAATGTGCAAGTCCCTAGAAGGCTCAAGTAACCTCATTTTTTCATGAAACCATGCATGTGAAGTTGATGAATGAATGATAATGATAGAAAAGTAGAAAATGAAGAGAGAAAAAGGAAAGTTGACCTCCAATAGTAAGGGACTCCCAGAGAATCGCTTAGTTTCTAAGAAGTTGTCTAGTTCAATGATGGTCTCTACCAATATAAGAGGAAAGGGATTGAGGCCTGCATCTACTTGGTCCAGGGTATGGAGAACTTTTGAATCACAGTTGCCAGAAAGGGAAATAAGCAAGAACCATGCATATAGACAAAGGGCGATCATCCGAGGCTAGTAAACCTTGTTGTTATCTACAACCACGATAACTTCAAGGAGAGCTTATAAGAACCTCAGTACCAAAGATATGGCAAAGGGAAGACTAAGGGAAAGGTTGAATAGCGTAGCCATTTAGTATTGAATGGAGTGTAAATCTAGGGTTTCTGCTGAAGGAATTACAATCTGATAAGCAGAATCAATTTGAGAGCCCAAGATAGCTTTAAATTCTCTTGACAGGGGGCATAGCTCTAGTGTGTTGAACCTGAACATATGTTTCTGGGGATCCCAGAATTGAGCAAGAGCATGGAGAAAAGGGAATTTAATCTTCCTAGCATGCAAAGATCAGAAAGTTGACAGGTGAAATGGCACCAATTTTGCCCATGATCCGCCATTTAAGCTTTTTAGGATAAGTTGTAGTTGTTTCAAGCTTCTTTCGGCTATGTTGGAAGGTTAGGATGCTATTTGGAGGGTGGAAATGGAAAGAAATGGTGTAGGTGTGTGAATTGGGGTTTTATAGAAAGTTAATAATTTAATGAGTTATAGAGTACTACTGCAAAGGTGATTGCCCCTACGAACAGGCGACGCCTTTGCATATTGTGGCATCATCACGTCGCCTCTTCATAGTGATGCCTCTATAGAAGAGGGCATATTTTCTTATACTGTTACAAAGTAATTGTGTTGTAAATGCAAAATTCAGTTATCATAAAAGAGAATTTTCATGGCCAAAACTTTTTTGATTCATTTAAAGTTCAGTCATAGCAAATTTAAACTCTATAGTATTCATTCAGTGCAAAATGTAAAAATCCTAGAATAAAAGACCAATTCTGACAAAAAAAGAATCAGTAGTTTAGAATGGCAGAAATGATCCTAATCTAAGAGGCATCTAAAGCAGTCTTCTACGCATCATCCCCAGCCTCATCATCTCCATGATCATCTCCCTCATCCATAGGATCATCAATGTGCTTATCTCTATCATCCTTGATGCCATCTTCAATGTGATCATCAGCCTGCTCCTCCTCCTCCTCGTCAACCTGAAGAATAGCCAGCTGACACTCGAGTGTAGTGATCCTAGCCTAACTAGTATCATCTCAATCCTATCAAAATATAATGAGAGGTAAGAAATCATGAAAGCATGCATACATATAGGTATAGGGAATGCTTGTTACCTTCCACTATTGTGTCAAGCTCATTAGGAAGTCTCGTTGGGCCTCAATCACCTTGTGTATATACTCTCCCTAATCTTGAGGTATCTGTACAATTAATGAATGGTTAAAACTAACCCTTATGTTAAGTCAAGTTTGAGAACATGATTTCAGAGGAATCAAACTCACATGTGTGGAGGCCTCTAGAATGAACATTGACTCTGAGCTCGTGTCCAGTGTCAGGAATTGATGAGATAGCTCGCTTAAAGGTAGCCAGCACTGGGTCAATAAGTCCAGAGGGGAAGCAAGCCTACTAGCCACCATCTATGAATCAAAACTAGAGGAACCCCTAGGAGGTGGTGCTCCGGTTGAAGTACCCTCGCAACTCGGCACGATACATGGGCGTTAAGGAGGTCTATCTTGTGTAGTAGGCCTAAGACGAGAGGCTAATGCTCAAACAGGTGCCTGAAAGTTAAAATTGAAGTTAGGAAAATGATATTTACATGTGGACATGCAAAATTATATGTTCATCAGAACCACATGCTTACCTGTGGTGTAAATGTAGATAGAGGCACCCTCTATAGGAGATGAGTCAGTGCGAAGTCCAAATATCAAGACTTCCTCCTATCACAGTACTCATCCACATCATCTTCTATGATAGCCCAATCCAGCTCATCTCCCTCCAATAAGTGTGTCCAAAAAATGTCACGAGGAGGAGGAAAAGATGGTTGTCTCACCCGATTGCCCACACGCCAGTGATGTATCCTCTTGCCGAGGTACCAAACTCTACAATTATGTTCTCAGAGTAGGACCCTCTTCTCAGACAGCGGGATTGAGCAGATAATGGCCTAGGACTATCCAGCCTGGGGGCCCCATAAGTGCAGGTGCAACTATGAAAACAAGTTAGTAAAAGGATGAATTTAAATAATAAACATGCTATTGATTGTGATTATATTTGCAGGTACCCTACTTCACCATATCTCAAAGTGTTCAGCCGCTCACGGTGGATGTGCACGTGAGTGACAGGCCTCCGCCAAGCCCGACTAGGGCCTTACCTCGCTATGGTAGGATATCCCGATGATCAGCTTTAACTTTGAAGCCCAATCTTGCCAAAAGAGAGCAAAGTTGTGAGCAAATCATAATAATGGTATTCAAGATTAACCCAATGAAAGAAGGAAAGAAGAAAAATACTAGAATAGCATTCCAAAAATCACAGAATCATTTGGCTCCCCACACTACCTCATTTGTGCTCTTATACAAGTAGGCTAAGGGACAACTACCCTAATCATATAAAGCTACCAAGTCTTGATCCCTCAAAGACATTAGGAAGCTAAGATCTATGGAGCTAGTAGTGTCCACAAAGAGGGTAGTGCCCAATAGGTAAACCAGGAATGCCCTCACCACCTAATCGATCTCACAAAGAGTGGTAGCAGCCTCCACTCTGGTGTGAGTGTAATAACTCACTGTATAGGTCCCATTCATGTCTGGGACCATCCCTAGTAGATGCTTAATGTAAGTGAGATGGTCTAGCATCAGTTCGATGGAGACTCTCATCGAGAAGAATAGAATCTCCTGCACATAGGATACCGATAACAACGGTGAAAGAAACTGGCTCTAAAGTGAACTAGCCAAAAGAGAGGTGGAATATGTGGGTGGTGTCTAACCACCTCTCCATTAGGGCATGCAAAGGCTGGTAATCGGTCCGTCCTTGGGCATCCGGGAGGGTGAGAATAAAGTCAGAGAACCCGATATCATATATATGAGCCTTAATCTCATCCAGGAAGCCACTGAAGTTCCCAACACCCTTGAGAGTGTAGGCATCAAGCTACAAATAAACAAGGAGTTGAATTATCAATTTATTTGAATGAAGCCAAAAAAATTTTACAGAATACTGTTGATAAGGCAATCACCTTTTTGCATAGAGGCGACCTCCCCATTGAAGAGATGTAATCTCTTTGTATAAAGGCGATTGCACCATTGGTAAATCGCCTCAACATGAAGAAGCAACTGCCACTTTAAAGGAGCAATTATGTCATTGAAGAGGCAATCACCCTATCGAAGAGGCTATGCCTCTTCGTGTACGCAATCTGACACCCAATTTTCAATTTTCTTAATTTTTTTCAATTCATCAAATTTATTCTCAACTAAAGCAATAAATATACATCTATGGACAATAACCTAATGTTACCAGATGTTATTTGCAAGAAAAATTAAATAAATCAGACACTAACCTCTCCAGTAGCCAATCCACAGATGTGGGATCGTACATCAGCTAGAAGAGGAATCTCGTCCCCAATGTTGAGACCAAAATTGCCCAAAGGATGCACTAAAGGTGGTACTGGATCCCACACTGGAAGATCAAGGGTTCGTGTAGCGTCCATGATAATGAAAGTTGGAAAAGAAAATTTAAGAGAAAAGGTTGAAAGAGAAAAGAGAAAAAAGCAAAAGTGATTCTTGTTGAAAAAGAAAGGAAATGAGCTATTTATAAGAAGGGAAGTGGCCTTTTCCACTTGATGGAGGAAGTTGATTAAGATAAACATGCTCTACCAGGTTTGTATCCTAAGACTAACCGTTGACCCTAAAAAATGGAGTTTTTTATTTATTTATTCATTCGCTTCTCAGGTATACCCCGAAAATGATGTTATAAGAGATGAAGATTTTTATGATCGAAGTATTGTGAGTGATTTCTCGGGTGAGCGTGCTTGAGATTCATGTTTCAGTGAGTGACTTCTCGAGATTGTATGCCCGAAATTCACATTTCAGTGAGTGACTTCTCATGATTGTATGCCCAAAATTCATGTTTCAATGAGTGACTTCTCAGGATTGTATGTTCTAAATTCATATTTTAGTGAGTGATTTCTTGGGATTGTATGTACGAAATTCACATTTTAGTGACTGAATTTTCAGGATTGTATGTCCAAAATTCACATTTCAGTGAGTGAATTCTCGGGATTGTATGCCCAAAATTCATATTTCAGTGAGTGATTTCTCAGGATTGTATGCCAAAAATTCACATTTTAGTGAGTGACTTCTCGGGATTGTATGCCAAAAAGAAACTCATGTTTCAGTGAGTGATTTCTTGGGATTATATGCCAAAAATTCACATTTCAATGAGTATTTTTGGGGATTGTATGCCCAAAATTCACGTTTCAGTGAGTGACTTCTCAGGAATATATGCCCAAAATTCACATTTTAGTGAGGACTTCTCGGGACCGAAATTCATTTTTCAATGAGTGACTTCGCAGAATTGTATGCCTAAAATTCATGTTTCAGTGAGTGATTTATTGGGATTGTATGTCGTTATTCACATTTTAATGAGAGATTTCTCAGGATTGTATTCTCAAAATTTGCATTTCACTAAGTGACTTCTTAGGTTAGAATGCTTGAGATTCATGTTTCAACAAGTGATTTCTCGTGAATGAAATTCCCGAGGTTCATATTTCAAGTTTAAAAATTCAACCTCTCAGGTTTGAATTCCCGAGGTTAGCGGTATGGATTTTGAAGAACTCACATCTTGAGTGAATCTCGAAGGTCAAGTATATCTTTTTATTGATTATTGCTTTTGTTGTGCATGTTGCTTTATTGAAAAATTTATTACATAAATTTAGTTTTTTGAAAAACCAATGGAGCAAACTGTGGGCATCCTCAGTTTGATTGGCTCGCAATGAAAGCTCGATGATGAGGTAGTACGAATTATGAATGGAAGAGAAACTCAAAATCTTCTTTAGAATGGACCCGAGAGCCCAAAATACCTAGTTTAATCCTAAAAACTTAGTTGAGCTCAAATTATTGAAATCTGAGCCTAAAAGCCCATTGGCCCAAAGGCCAAGTCTAGGCCTGGGCTGAAGAGGCGACGTCTCTTTGGTCAATACATTGGTGAGGCGACGCCTCATCAAAGAGTTGACGCCTCTTTATAGTCGACCTATGCATCATTAAATGTCATTTTTTGTTGCATTACACGTAGGTATAGACCCACATATCTTTGATATGAAGATATGGTGTAAAAAGAAGACTTTTGAGCAAAAAAAAATGCTAGAAAAGATGTGCAAATGATGAGCAATGAGCGTGTTTTATCTTGGCTTGGGAATGAGGAAAAAGCAAAAAAGGTGGGAAGCTTAAAAGGGAGGCAAAAACTAATAGAGAAGGAAGAGGTTCTAAGCTTTTGAAAGGATGAGAATGTTTTTTGAGGAAAAAAAAAGAAGAAAAAGAAAGAAGAGAAGGAAAAAAAGAGTTCAGCTTTAAAAGAGCTTGAAGAGTTCATTTCCTTGAGAAGGAAGATGAATTCTCTTGCATTCAACTTAGCATCACAATCAGAACTAGTCTCTGAGAGCTGAGTTAGAAGCATCAAACATGGTTTAATTTGTAAGAGTTATCATTTTCAAGCTTTAAGTTCTTAATTTTATATAAAACTTCATTTCTAAGTTTTGTTACTTGTTTTCTTGGTTATTATTCATTTGAGGCTATATTTAAAGCATGATCATGGGAATTATTGATTATTAGTTGTGAATCTTAGTTTATTTACATCAATCTTTGTTTATTTGTATTTATTTTAGAATTACTTAGCATTTAAGAAATCTTTAAGTTGTTGTGGCCCTATTGAAGAGGTGATGTCTCTTCACAGAGACATTGCCCCTTCATGTTGAGGCAACATGAAGTCACCTTTTTGCCTAGAGCCCACACCTCTTTGAATAGGCATCGTCGCTCCACCAGAGTTGTGCTCAAAGTGGTGTTGATTTTCTATGCTCGTTTTGTATAGTTTATGTTTTTCATGTATTAAATTCATGTTGTATCTAGGTCTTGCATGCGATTATCATGGTATTTGCTATAATTGAGTATTTATTTATTTATTTTACAATTATTTTATATTCGATTGAAACTAGCAGGTTGGTTTTCTCTTGTTTCTGTGTTTATGGAAGATTAATATTCTGAATTTTGCAGGAATTTTAGTTTTGCAGGAATTTTAGGATGATCTCTTAGTCACCCAAGTATTAATCTCCTAACCAGTTTAAGTTTATTTATTCTGCTTTCCATTTTATTGCCATTTTAATTATGCGAAATATTATAATCCCTAATCTTTTTTATTAATCATTTTTTATTGATATGTGGCGACTGTTGATTTTTAAAAGCATGAAAATGGACTAATGTACAAATTTGAATTAAAATCGTAAAAATGATTACAATTTGCATGTTAATAAGGAAATAATTTAATAATCAAAGGTAATAAAATGCAAAATACACACGGAGGTCAACCGCGAGATTGGGTGGGCATTCCAAAAGCCCATACCCAATTTCTGAACCCTTTCTTTGAAGATGGCTTTTGGGAACCTCCGTGGAATCCCATTAGAGTACAGTGTGTCCCGGGTTTCATCTGGTGGTGACTCCATCTCCAATTTAAGTTCCAAAGCCTATTTTGTATTTTCTAGTGGGCCCTAAGCCCACACATTGTCGTGGTCGCCAAAAGTTGGGCGCGCGCCAAACCCTGCTACCTACAGTAAGTGATCTAACTTTTTACAATTTTAATTATGTTGTTTTAGATTGGTATCAAAGTATGATTGATAATTTCCAAGTTGGTTGTGAATTAATTTTATTTTTGTGGATTGAAATTATTAAATTTTTGTGTTTATAAACATGGTTGAGACAACAACATCATGCATATTTTCTCAACTAAATACTGAATTTTGTGCCATAATTTTTACATGTATCTATAGTTCATAATGCAAGCTTTAACTTGATATAAAAACATTACATGTGGTTAACTATAGACAAAGTTAAGATTTTAAAAAAAATTAAAGATTTGAAGACAAAGTGAGTCTTATATATTCAGGTTGTGAGTTTGAAACTCAAACACATACTTATAAGTCTCAAAATTAAAATCTGATTGTACCATTAAACTCAGAGTTGTTGAAAAAAAAGGGTAGAAAAATTAAGAAGCAAAATCATGCCCTAAGACAACACATGGTTTACACGCGTCGCTGCCATTGAGTGGACAAGGGCTAGCTGCAAGCAGAATCACCCTCACATGGATTGACAGCACATAGGGGCATGTAAAGCCTCTTTAGGCAACAGATTTTGCATTGGGGTCACCATTGGATTCCAAAACTTTTGTAGAATTTTTTATATATTAAAATAATTTTTAAACATTAAATTTATTTATTTTCTAATTTTCTTTTTGAGACAAATAAAATTCAAAATAAAATTATTTTGATTGAGAAAAACTCTAAAAAATTAATAATAATTTTTTACAAAGTGAAAATTTAGAGGTTGAGGTTCAGTAAGAGAAAATTTATTTTTCTAATTATGAAATTATTTTTTATTCATTTTAATAATTGAAAGTACAATTTTTATTGAATTTTTATTAAAAATACACAATATATTGTATATTTATTCGAAAATTATAATTTCAACCTTGAAATTTTTCTAAAATTTAGACGAATCCATGTGCAAAATTTTTGAGATATGATTGTATCTTGGGTTCTGGTTTAGACCTATATAAGTTTATTTTTTGTGAGCTGGCTTGAAATTTTTTAGTTATCTAATTTTTTCTTTGTTCTTTTCTTAATGTGTTTAAGGAAGACGTTACACTTAAGGAGAATATTGTAACTTAAAGACTATAGAGACATTAGAAGAAATAAAGCTCATCCTTATCGAACTCGTACAATTAGAACCCTTATGACTTGTAAATATGCAGAAAAAAATGAAGGACTTAGATGATTGCAAATGAATACACTTAAACCCCTATAGCCTATTACACTAGATATAAAATTAAGGTTGAATATACAGATAAAGATGTCAAAATTTTCAATAACATGCTTCAAGAAACAACACATAATAATGATTATAAATTGTTAGTGATATGCCCGAGGCCAATTGTGTAATGCCCATACTTTGAATTTGTCATATTTTAATTTTATTAATAAAGAGGCATTTTCTTTATTACTGGCTAATTATGATATTATCCATGAATAGTCAATTGTACCTGAGGCCATTAAGTATGTGACTTGATAGTAAAATTCTTATGTGAAACTTGAATTCTATTCTAAACTATCTCTAGTTGATAATTGTTATGGAAACAACAATGAATAAATATTAGTATGAGATATTGAGTCAAACTCATAGGTACATATTTAGAGAAATAATGTATTAGATCGACCCACTTTGAGAATACTACATGGATAATTATCATAAATTATTCTTATCACAGTAGTATTACCATAGTTTCCTACATAATAAGGTTTGTATTTTGACACATTCTTACATCATCTTTAACTGGATGGTAAAACAGATTATTATTGGATATAGAATGAGCTATGTGAGGAATGTGAGTGCTTTAGATGGAATTTGTCCTTCATTTATTTTGAGAAGATATATGTGGTCCCCTTGATGAGTTAGATTAAAGAGAAATGTATAGCCATACTAGAATGAGTTGATAAAGAGTTGTTAATATCATATAAAGAGTTATCAGTATCAGTCTACTTAGGATCGAGAAATAATATAATTGAACAATATAAGGATGACATGAATTATGCCTTATGTTTAATCTACTTATTGCATGACAAAAGGACTATAATAGGCATAATATATTTGTGGCCCCTTGTACTTGGCATAATTTGTCAGTTTGAAACCTTAACTTACAATTTTTCCATTTTAACACTTAAACATGCATAAATATGCACTAATCTGATAACATTATGCATTTACCACCCCTATACTTGCCACTTTTTATTAGTTTGACACCTTTACTTACAATTTTTTATCACTCAAACCCATAAAATGTGGCACATATTAATTCGCTATTCAATGTCACGTATGCTGATAGGGGTTTCAAAATTATATTTTAGATGAGTATAAGTTGAAGTGCCAAAATGACAAAAAGTGACAAGTTAGGTTTTTTTAAATTATCAGCCTTCACACAACTTGGGTAGTCATAATATCTTACAAGAGGCCACTTATGACTTGTGGACTAAAATAGAAATTTTTGGCCTACTGCTAATGTTGTGTGAACCTATAAGGTCATACACTTAGAACAGACCCAAAGCGGACTTCGGTTAATCCACCCAAAAAAATTCTCTCTAGCTAAATAAATAAATGTATGTGTATACAAATTGTTTTGTATGAAAATTGCATTATTAATTAGGCATTTTATTTTGTTATTTTGTAGTTTTCGTGTTTAGTTAGTTTTGTTTTGTTAGTTTCTGGTTTTATTTTTTATTTTATGTGTTTTAGGTTAGTTAGTAATCATAATGAAGAAATTTGGATGAAAAGTTGTGTTTTGGGTGAGAAATCTCAGTTGCCATCGCAGCCTAGCTGCCTTCATAGCCGAGAGGGGGCTGATTTGGGGCTGCTGTGGTCATAGCCCTCTGTCGAATTAAATTTCATAGTGCATGTCCTAGTATTTTAAGCATACCTTTTTGTACAGAACTCGGATTAAATGATTCAAAGTGCTAAGAAAAGATAATTTAAAATTATACAACTTTGATGAGGACTTAAAGAGCTAATTCATTCATATTAGAGGGCTAAAGTTTTGTGCAATTCATCCTATCTGCACAGCAAGATGGAGACTATCCTAATTTGATTAGGATTGGAATTTTGATCACATTGACTTATTTTGAAGGGCAATGTAACTTTCCTTTTAGGGCATTTAAATACATCATATTTGGGAAATTTTAGGGGAGAAAAAAACACTGAAATAGCTTAAGAATTAGATAGGAACTTAAGAGAAATCAAGAGTTGAAGAATTGAAGACAAGAATTCCTAGTTTTTATTTTCTTCTATCTTCTCTATTCTTGTAGTTGTTATGGAATAATTTTATGATCATGTGGGATATTTTTAAATTATGTTAGACTAAGTTTATTTTCATTGGGAATTGATGACTTGAACATGAATTAGTTCCTCTCTAATTGAAGTTTATTCATTAATAGCAAACTATATATATTTTGCTTATTTTATGTTGATGCTTGATCACCAGTAGCATAAATCAAAATTAGGGTTTTAGGTTAAGAGATCAAAACCTTAGTGGATCTATAAACATAGGTTTAAATTGTTTATAGGTAGAGATAATTTAAGTGAATTAAATTCCAATCGGGTGTGAATGAATAAATTTATAATTTGATTCAGGGGATTAAGTTCACAACGAGAGTTAGGATTTAATGTTCTTGTTTGAAGGTTATAAATTAAAATTAGTTATTACTTGAGAAAGATTAATCAATAAATTAGAATTACCCAGGATTTATAAGACTAATATATTCATAAATTAAGTTAACTAAGGATTGTGAAGAGATTCAATTCCTAACCATTGCATTCATCAATTGTTTATTCCTTTATTTTAGAATTTAATTTGATTTTATAATTTTATTTATTTGCTATTTAATTTTCTTTCAAAATTTCATATTTGAAAGATTTAGCCAACAAATAATTAGGTTGATAAGTGATTAGAATGAGTCCTCGTGAGAATGATATTTTTATACTACTTGGCGATACCATGTGCTTGCGGATTTTCACAAACAAGTTTTTTGCGCCATTGCTGGGGACTCGATTCTATCATCATAATTGATTTAATTTTTTTTGGATTAAGGCTGCAATTTTATTTTTTTCTTATTTTAATTCTTTTATTCTTTTATTTTGCAAAGTTTTTTGATGTATGCATATTACCCAAAGATCGGGCAAGAATTTTCTCACATACATTCCGGAACTCACAAGGTTTGAGAAGGAGAATTGAAGACATTCTCGAGAAGAATCAAGAAAAATTGTGAATAATGGTAATCAAGATGTTGATAGAAGGGTGTTATTGGACACATCATTGCCCAGTTTGGGAGGCACAAGGCAGAGCATAACGAGACCAAACATTGAAGCTAACAACTTTAAGATAAAGCCTACCTTACTACAGATGATCCAATCAACCATCTAATTTTATGGGATGCTGAATGAAGGCCCAAATGATCATATTGCAAAGTTCCTTGAGATTTGTGACACACTCAAGTACAATGGCATGTCTAATGATGCATTGATGCTAAGATTGTTCTCATTCACTTTGAAGGACAAGGCTAAAATCTGGTTGAAGTCTTAACCACCTAGTTCTTTTACTAATTGGAATGATTTGGCTAGAGCATTCTTGGTAAAATACTTTCCACCATCCAAGACAGCTAAGGTTGTGAAGGAGATCATTTCATTCCAATAATTTGAGAATGAATCCTTGAGTGAAGCTTGGGAGAGAGGTTTATAGAATTACAGAGAAGCAGGCCCCATCATGGACTGCCTAAAGATTTGCTTATAAGGACATTTTATAATGGAATCACAAGTTCCACAAGGGATTCTATTGATGTTAAGGCTGGTGGATTTTTTGTGAGGAAAACAGTGGACGAGGCTACACAACTTTTGGAGAGGATGATGCTTAATAGTTACCTATGGTCCTCTGAGAGAGCTCAAACACCAAAGCAGATAGGAAGGCTAGAAGTTGACATAATGATAGCCCTTCAAGCCTAGATTATTGCACTAACAAAGCAGATTGGCAATCTCATCCATAAGAATAACTCAGCCCCTATAAGCGAGGCTTGCAATTTTTTGGGTTATTCTAATAATGAGTTTGGTGCTTATAATGCAGGTATGATGAAGGATGGCTATATTGAGCAACCTAATTATGTGGGGAATCAATTTCAAGAGCAAACTAACAATCCCTACTCCAACACTTATAACCTAGGGTGGCAAAATCACCGAAATCTATCGTGGAGTAACAACAACGCGGCTGCACATAACTTCTCCAACAATAACAACTTGCATAGGCAACAAGCACCACCAAGATTTCAGCATCCACAACAAGATAGGATGGCATCTATGGAGAACAAGTTGCATAAATTTTTAGATGCCATAAGAAATAAGTTGTCTAACCTTGGGGAGAATCAAAAGAGGATGGAGGCTAAGTTCGATCAAATCGCAAGAAATCATGCCTCTTTGATTCACAACATCAAGGTTTAGTTGGGTCAACTTGATCATGCCATATCTATAAGGAACCAAGAAAATCTTCCAAGTAACATCGAAATAAACCAAAGGGAGCAAGTGAAGGCAATTACACTTAGGAGTTGCAAAGAAGTGCAAACACAAGCTGACATTTTCAAGGAGGATGAGAAGAAGGATGATGAGCAATATGTCATGGTGGAGGATGAGGCAAAAGAGGATAGCAAGATAGAGCAAAAGGAAGTTCCTAAATATACACCTTCCTCTTTTGTGCCAAAGTTACCATTCCCTCAAAAATTGAATAAGTAGCAAGATGGAGAGCAATTCTCAAAATTCTTGGAAATTTTTAAGAAGCTACACATTAATATTCCTTTTGCTGAAGCACTTGTGCAAATGCCTAAATATGTGAAGTTCTTGAAGGATCTTATAACCAATAAGTGGAGATGGGATAATCACACGACAATGCCACTCATAGAAACTTGTAGTTCAATTATTTCTTGGAAGATCCCCACCAAACTAAAAGATCTAGGGAGTTTCACAATTCCTTGCACTATTGGCATTAGTGAATTTCCTATATGCTTGTGTGATTTAGGGGCAAGTATGAACTTAATGCCACTTTCATTTTTTAGGAAATTAGGATTGGGAGACACGAAGGCCACCAACATCTCGTTGTAGTTAGAAGATCATTCCATTTAAAAAGCCTCATGGTGTGATTGAAGATGTTTTAGTAAAGGTAAATGAGTTTATTTTCCCTATTGATTTTGTTATATTAGATTTCGAGGAAGATAACACTTGTCCATTAATTTTAGGTAGGCCTTTCTTGAATACTGGTTGAGCTTTGATTAATGTGCATGAGGGTAAGTTAACTCTTAGGGTAGGTGATGAAAGTGTAGACTTTGTGATGTCTAAATTAATGCAACACCCTTTAGAGGATGAGATATGTATGAAGGTTAAGGTTGTGGATGAGTGTGTAAAGGAAGTAAGTTATCAAAGGGAGAAAAAAAATGAGGTGAGTGATGAGGGTTGTGAAAGTGAGCAAAAGAACACATTTGTAAAATCTAAAATTTTATTAGAAAGTGACAATCTAATACCCATACATCCCAAGAATCAATACCTTCCCAAGAGGAAGATGAAGAAGAAAAAGAGGAGGTTGAAGCTCAACCAAGTCAAGCAAGTGGAGATGTGGGTTGGCAATAAATACTCCATCGCCTTGATGCGTTTGAGAGAAAGTTTGATGAACTATTCTATGAGTTAGAGCATTGCATTCAAGGCATTCAAAGGGAACAAAATTAAGGGGATTCCTTCTTTCCATATTTAATTTTTTTCCTTTTGTTATTTTATTTCATTTTCTTTTCTTTATTGTGTGTTTGTCGTTTGTTACACGTAAATTTTCACATTGAGGGCAATGTGAAGATTAAGTATGGGGAGTTTAGCTCTTGCATTTGCATATATTTAAATTTTAAATTTTATGCTTTATTTGGAATTTTATTATGATTTTTATTTACTTGTCAAATTTTTTAATTTTTAGGGTTGTTTGCATATAGAATTAATGCATTTGATTTTTTACAATTTATCACTATGATGAGTTGAGCACATTGTTTATGATTTTCTTGTGGATGTGTTTTAATCTTTTGTTAATGCTTAATTTTTGACTTCTAAGCTAGGTTGATAACTTGTGGTTAAGGATATTTGAATCTTTAATAAACTTAATGCTTACTTGCTTTTGAATGACCAAATTTTATGTGTTGATATTTAAGAGAAATGTTTACAAGTGGTACTTAATTTTGATTTATAGTTGATTCTTAGGTCTACCATGTGAGATGATGGAATTAAAAAATAAATTTCATTCTAAATAAGGAGCCAATATTTAAATTTAAATCTTATATGCTCTAAATCTACTCCAATGCTCTAAATAGAGTAAGAGTATCCAAAGGACCCACTTAGCGGTATCCATGCTTAGTTGTGCAGGAACAACGAGGGATTAATAAGAGTAGGAAGATTGGTTAGAGAGAATAAAAAAAAATTTGCGAGATGGAGCATAAAATGCACTCGCTTGTAAAAAAATTTGATATCTCTTGCGTGTTAGGTTTGAGAGTTGCTATAAATTGATATAATAGTTCTACTTGCTTTTGTTTTTCTTGGGTGTTAACTCATAAATTTTTGAGATTTCAATGGTAAAGTTTGCTCTTCAGTTGGTAATGTTTATGTTTTTGACCTTAAGCTATCAATTTAATTTTGAGTTTTAAGTTTTTTATTAACTTAAGATTATGATGGATAGACAAGTGAAAGTTTATCAATGTGTTGAATTCGTTGAGGTGATAAATGTTCCCATGTATTTTGCTTGGGGACAAGCAAAAGGCAATGTGTGGTGGTGTTTGTTTGAGTGAAAATTTCATTATTAATTTGGCATTTGATTTTGCTATTTTATAGTTTTTATGTTTTAGTTAGTTTTGTTTTGTTAGTTTTTGGTTTTTTTTTTCTATGTTTTAGGTTAGTTGGTACTCATAATGAAGAAATTTGGATGAAAAGTTATGTTTTGGGTGAGAAATCTCAGCTACCATCGGAGGGAGCTGCTGTCGCAGGGTTTAAAGTCACACGAGGAAGGAAGGCCTCAGCTGCCATAGCAGACCAGAGGGGGCTGATTTGGGGCTGTTGTGGTCGCAGCCTAGGCTGTGGTTGCAACCTTCTGTCGAATTAAATTTAATAGCACATGTCTGAGTATTTTGAGCATAACATTTTGTACAAAACTCAGCTTAGAACGATTCAAAGTACTATAGAAAGCCAAGAGAAAATTATACCACTTTAATGAGACTTAAATAGCCAATTCATTCATCTTAGAGGGCTAAATTTTCATGCAATTTGCACAGTAAGAGGGAGACTATCCTAATTTGATTAGGATTGGAATTTTGATTGCATTGACTTGTTTTAAAGGGCAAAGCAACTTTCCTTTTAGGGCCTTTAAATACATCATATTGGGGACAATTTTAGGGGAGAAAAAACACCATAATAGGTTAATAATTAGAGAGGAACTCAAGAGAAATCAAGAGTTGAAGAATTGATGACAAGAATTCCTAGTTTTTATTTTCTTCTCTCTTATCTACTCTTGTAGTTGTTGGGGAATATTTTTACTATCATGTGGGATATTTTTACATTATGTTAGACTAAGTTTATTTTGGGTAGGAATTGATGACTTGAACATGAATTAGTTGCTCTCTAATTAATAAAGTTTATTAGTTAATTGCAAACTATATTTATTGTGCTTATTTTGTGTTGATGTTTGATCACCATTAGCATAAATCAAAATTAGGGTTTTAGTTTGAGAGATCAAAACCTTAGAGGATCTATAAACATAGGATTAAATTGCTTATAGGTAGAGATATCATAACTGAATTAAATTCCAATCGGGTGTGAGTGAATAAATTTATATTTGATTCAGGGGATTAAGTTCATAATGAGAGTTGGGATTTAATGTTCTTATTTGAAGGTTATGAATTAAAATTGGTTATTACTTGAGAAAGATTAATCAATAAATTAGAATTACCTGGGATTTGCCAGAGTAATTAAGTTAACTAAGGATTGTGAAGAGATTCAATTCCTAATCATTGCATTCATCAATTATTTATTACGTTATTTTAGAATTTAATTTGATTTTATAATTTTATTTATATGCTATTTAATTTTGTTTTAAAATTCCATATTGAAAGCTTTAGACAATAAAGAATTAGGTTGATAGGTGATCAGAACGACTCCTCGTGGGAACGATATTTTTTATACTACTTGGCGATATCGTTCGCTTGCAGATTTTCACAAACATGAATATATATGTGGATATATATTTATAATTATATTTTTTTATTTTCTTATTTATTTAAGGTAAGTATTATCTTAAATATAATAGGAAGGAATTCTATTTTGGTTTATATTTATTTCCTTATTTATTTAAGGTAAGTGTTATCTTAAATAAATTAAAAATAATTATATTCTTGGAAGTGGAATCAAAATAGAAATAGAAAGTTAAACATACCAAAATTGTTTTGGTAAGTGAAACCCTAGAAGGGATGTCTATATGTACATTTCATTCTCTAGGGTTTTTGTAAGCTCTCATTCTCCTTATTCTTCTACTTCTTTTGAGAAAAGAAAAATACATAGAGAGAAAAAAAATAAGAAGAGTCTTAGAGAAAAGGTGATAGCATACCATCACCACTTTGGACATCTTTTCGTGTGGATACTAGTAGAGGGCATGCTTAAGGTAGGGTGTCACCATTGTGAACCCCCTCTCATCCTTCCAACTATCTTACCTTAATATCGTCTTAGAATCCCTCTTAATCGATTTAACCGAATTACATAGATCATGTGAGGGTTTCATAATTTTAATTTTAATTTTCACTGATTGTTTGCATCATAAAAACCCAACATAAATATTATTCAATGTTGTATACATTACTCCTAGACTATCTTATGCATCTTATAAGTTTTAGTTTCATAGAAATAGATGGCAATTTTGGATTTCCATTTTATGATTTCTGTCACATGTTAAAATTAAAAGAAAATATTTTACATGACATCAGTTTACTTGTTTTTAGAGGAAAACACTTGGAAGAATTAAAACAAAACATATAAATTTTCTATTAGTTCAAATCATAAAGATTTCAAAGGTCATAGCTCTAATTTCCTTCATTGGATAAAATAGTTCCTAGTTTTATGGATAAGGAAAATTTTAAAGATCCAATTCCAAGAAAAATTAAGTATAATTAGTCAAAATAAGATTACAAAAATTATTTTGTAGATATTGTAATTTTATACTTATGAAATCATATTTCATTGTTCTTGTATTATATAGTGAAATGTGTTTTTTTTGCATATATTATGAAGTATTCATTTAATTATATGAATTATTATGTTGTTATTTCATAATATGGGCATTCTATGATTAGTAGGATTTATAGGAATTCTCATTTTATGCTACAACAAATTTAGCTTATCATATAAGCATTAACATCAAAATCAATGATTCCTAAGAAAAATCCATGATTTAATTACAAGAAAGTGAGAAAGAAAAGAATAGAAAATAGTTATGGAATTCTTGGCTCTATATCATCTTCTCCTCCTTGCACTTGTAAGGATATTTACTTGCTCCTCAAAATCTCTCTAGCCCCCTCTTAAATGAGTTTTGATCCTTCTTTATACCTTTCTGGAATTGTCCATGGAAATTTACTAGATTCACTTTGTCCTTGGCTCACACATTAGCTTAATACACTTGTCACTGTGGTTCCTATGATTGTAACCTTCTTTATGATCACAGCAGAAGGTCTGCCTTAAAGAAATCTGTAATCGTAGCTTTTTCTATAATCACCATAACAACATAATATAATTTCATCAATAGATCATGCAATTGCAAACAATCCTATGATCATCACAGTAGTTCTAAATTACATCAACCTATGCTTACAACCATATTTGTGATTATAACATTCAGATAGCTCCCCAAATTGGCTTAAATTTTTATCTTTCCTTTCTCCGAACCTTTATTTTCCTATAAAACAAGATAAAAAATAATGAAAGTCTAATATTCACTCACAATTAACCTATTTAAACCCTTGATTGCACTAAAAACACACTAAATAAACATTATAAAAACACTATAAACTAACACACAATCAAATACCCCGTACCAGAATCCTTGTTTGTTCTAAAGCAAGTAGATAAAGGATCTCCTCATCAACATAACAAATTATACATATTGAAAAATTTAACTTGACCATCCATCACAATCTCCATTTAATACAAAGCATATAAATTTTTTAAAAATCAATAACTCAAGATTATAGATATATGTATTTACCAAGTGAAAAGCAAACTTATCAACCTAATTCATGAAGATGCACAATATAATACTCAAAAAAGATGAAAGCAAGAAAAATATATGTTTATTCTTAGTAAATTTCAAGTACAACGTATGAAAGATAGCTATAAAACTTCCTTTTTGTGAATTTTGTGCAAAAATTTCTCGATATTATTATCCCCCACCTTTCTTGCATTACTCATCGTGGATACTGCTAAATGGGTATTTTGGGTACTCTTACTCGCTTTTGAGAGCATTGGAGTTGTTAAAGCATCGAAAGATTTTGAATTTACATTTTAGCTCTTCCATACATATATTATGTTCTTTCTCTTTTTTTTCTTTGAGAAATGAAAATACCACACCATAAGCTTAACTCAAAAATTGTCCTAAGAATAAACATTATTCTACTGACAAACACCTTTCTTAAAGATTTAACTTAAAAATTTTGATCCTTGAAAAGATAAGTAAGCATCATATTAATTAAAGTTCAAAAATCATCAATCTCAAGTTATCAATCAAACTTAAGAATACAAACCAAGCATTAATTGCATATTATTACATATGATCAAGAAAACTAAATCCATTGTGCTTAACTCATCATAATGATAAGGTCCAAAAATTTAAAAATAAAGCATTTTGATCATGCACTACCCAGTGTATGTAAATACAATGCACCTATCCTTAAAATTTCATAACCACATTTACATCGAAAAAAATTAAAAGCATGAACTAACCAACATGAAATGTATTCCCTCTATACTTGAATTTCACATTCCCCTCAATGTGAAAATAGGGCATGCAAAAAAAAATCACAAGCAAACAAAGCATAAGGTCAAAAGAACAATGAAAATGAAACAAAGAAAGAAAAAAAGAGTGAGCAACTACTCCCCTTCCACACACACACACACAATTTCAACACAAAATATTAATATAAAATAGATTCCTCTTATTCATCTTTCTACAATAGCATTTTTAGAAATAATAATAGGTAGAGCCTCCTGCATTTAATGTTGGTTTGTGAAATTTTTAGGCTCTTCTCTAAGGAGTAGTTGGGGTATCCCTTTCTCAAATCCTAAGTATCTTGGTTTGATGATTGAAATTTCAATTTAAAATGATTATTTTGTTAGTATAGATGTGCCTTAGTACTATTCTTGATGTAATTTGATGTTGTATATTTATTCCATATGGCAATAAAATAACATTCATTTAAATAAAATACTTGTTTAATTAATTGACTGAGCACACTTAGTATTATATTAAATGGGTTTATTATTAAGAATTGATAATATATTGATAAACTCATTTAGTATATATACTATAAATATCTATAGTCATTGGATTATTATATAGGTAGAATTATCTATAGACTATTGCCTTTGTCTATTTTTTTTAGAAATATATATGATATCAACAACAAAATGTAGTGAGTCTCATACCACTTGATATAAGATATCAAAATAAACATATGGATACTCAAGTGATTGGTGGATTGGACTGTGACATAAGATTTATGGTTGCATTAAAATTCACTTTTGTCAATAATCACATCTTTGGACATGATGGTGCATATGGTCCACATATGGTTAGTTGGAGTTTATTATTGATTGCATATCTATTTGGGTCAAGTATATGGGCATATGGCATATGATGGCTCTAGTCGCTTAAATATAGGGATAAGTGACAGCCAATATAGAATTAACTGCCTGAAGTGAATTAGGATAAGATGATATATTGAGTTATTCTCAATTAATAAGTATCTAGCTAGGTCAAACTCAACTTACTCGAAAAGAGTTTTGGTGCTACAAAAGAGTTTTTAGTAATAGTCGTGTTTTATTGGGAATTAAACTGATGATGAGGTCGTATGATTGAGGCAATTAGAGTTTAACTAAACTATGACTCTTGCTAATATTGAAATCTTGTAATGAAAGGATGTTTAAGGTGTAATAATTATGTCTTATAGTTTTTATAAATCTATATAGAGCATTCATTGCCAATTAGGTAGTAGCGATAACTATGCTAGAGGTCACCCACGACTTATATGACCTAAATGTGATTAATTGAGATTTTCACATTTAACTTAGAAAGGAGTTTTCTATAATATTAAGAGTTAATAATATTTCCCACTACCAATTAGAGTTGAACCTAATAAGTCACGTACATAAGAGTTGCACTAATGATGATAATTAATAATTTAATTATTCTTAAAATCTAATTCAAAGGATAAGACAATGTATTTATTAATTTAGACTTGATTGAATAGAGATATTTTTTTTAAGGACCAAATGGTAATTTACCTCTAATAGTGGTATGTGTATGGGCCATGAGATGAACTATAAGGAAACATAATTAGTATGGGCCATAAGATAGACTATAGCAAATAATGTGGTGGATGAAATATGGGCTTGGTCATTTTAATTGGTTATGTGGAGATGGGCCTCATTTAAGTTTTAAATAATTCTACAATTGTCTTTATTTAGTTTGGTTTATATGGGCCTTATTTAAGAGTAAAACCAGTCGAACAATTTAGCCCAACTCATTAAGAGTTTTGAAGTCAAAGGATAAACTTATTTTTGTATCTAAATTAATCCCACTTAACTTAAACTTGGCCACATAAGCAAAAAGCTAATGCATACGTAAGGTTTGAGTGTAAGTCACTCAAAGCTATATATGTATAATGCTTGAGTGTGAGACACTCAAAGCTTGTGTCAAAAGCATGCATGCATGTTTACCTCTTTTGTGCTTAAGTTGGTAGAGTTTGTAAAGATAACCAATATTTTTACTCAAGTTACTCTTACACACAAAAAAGGAAAAGAGAAAAGAAACTTCTCTCAAGAGTTGAATATTCTTCATCTTCTTCTTCATTCTAATGTAGAAAGTAAATGTAGACATGGGTGTTATATGATCATTAATAAAAAGCCATTATTGTACAAGAGTTGTATAAGCATTCATCCATTAAGCATCGTCCATTTAAGGTTATAATAATTTCCTAAACTTTCAAGCTTAGAGGAGTTCTAGCAAGTATGTGAGTCACTAGTGGGGCTTATGGGTAGATCTATACCAAAGGCTTGTAATCTCATCAGAGCAACTCATGTATTTCAAGCTAGAAGTTTCACACTTATAGAGCTCGGAGCTAGTAGATCTTATCATTAAACTTTCTCTTAAATTATGGAACTTGTAAATAACCTGAGTCTTAAAGACTTAACAAATGGATTATGCATGCACTTAAGAAACTTTGAGTTATAAATTAAATTTAGTTATTGAAAAATTTAGGTTTTTAGGCAATTTAAAAATGCAAAATGCCATATCAAAATGTAGTAGAATTAGGCATGGCACAAAGGTGTCACCTCTATGTAGGATTTGCTTGCCTGAGTGATTAGTTGATACCATAGTTAATAAGGAGGCACTTTAATGACTAAGAAGACACCTTAGTGATTGAGGAGGTGTCTCAATGGCTAAGTTAGTATCCTAATGCTCTGTTAGTGACTTTTTTAAACTAAGACCAAGGCCAAATTATGTGATTAAGCTTATATAATAATCTAATTAAGTTTAAATCAAGGCTATGCTCAACTGAGAACTTATCAAAGTACAAATAACCTATCTCTTGCGTTGGTGAAATTTTGAAATGCAAAATCTCTGAAATAAATATTCATGTGACTACTATGAGCTAAACATACTTTTGTTATATACATATTTGAAATAAAGGTTCTTATATTATTTATGGTACATGAATTTCTATTGTACAACTGAAATTGGCTTTATAGTACCGAACTATTTAGTAATGCCAAGTTTCAAAGAAATTACTTTAGTGATAAGCAAGTCCTTTTATAAATAAGTAAATAGTTATGCATATACTTATATAAATGGAAAAAGCAAGGGACAACATCGGGTCACTTAACGAGTATCGTCCCCAATAAAGATTCTTTGTTCGGAAGGTTGCATCTACTTTTTGGCTATTTTTCATTACACATTGTCATATGAGTATCATATCACTCTAGTTTTGGAATGATAGTTTACATACATACATACACACACAACACATAATAAATGGAAAGTAAAGAGATTAATTATAATTATTGCATGGCTTTTCTAGTTAAATACATCAAAAAAGAAAAAGGAAAAATGTAAATCTAGTCCTAAACATAGAAAACTTCTGCAAGATAGGAGTTAGCACAGGTATATATCTTCTATTCAATACACAGAACACATAGATTCAACAGGAAATAGCAAAGTAGCTCAAAGTGCAAGTATTACTTAGAAATGGTATGTAATGATGAAATTTGCAATAAAAGATAATAAAATGACAATATTTTCTAGTAGCATAAAATGCAAAATAGAATTACTAAAAAAAATGAAAAAAAATGTTTAAGAGCATTTTATTTTGACATCATTAGATTAAAAGAATCAGGCTCTAATCGAGAATGTGATTTTTATAATAAAAAATAAAGATTTTGAACGTAAATTTGATAATATTTGAATTCTGACCTTTTGTTGACTCAGTACTAAAAGTTATAGTGATTACAAAGATTCTGAAAGTGACACATTTTTTATATTCACTATAAATCTATTATCGAGTTAGCAAAAGAAAGCAAATTTAATGCAAAAATGATGATAAAATATGAAATGAATGTAAAATGATATTTTGATGATGAAAATGATGATTATTAGCATGACATATTCATGTTTTGGTAAGAATGCAGATTTTGATATAAAAATGATAAAATTGAGAAAATTACATAAGATTTCATAAATTTATTGATAGAATTATTTTTTTAACTTTATAGACATAGATGTGTGAGAGGATGTACGCATGTGATTCATGCATTATATGTGCGTGATTTGTGAGCTTAGAGCGCACGAAAGAGTGGTGTATGCATAAGTGTGTGCTTGAGTGGTGTGTGTACAAAAATCAAAATTTATTCACTCACTAGCACATGATTCATATGCTCTTGCACATGAGTGATGCTCACGTGCTCTCTCGGGCTTCTGTTCTACCATTTTTCAACTTTAAAGGGGTTTTTGAGTTTTTTAAAGTTTAGAAAGGTATCTTTGGACTTTCGATTCAATGAATTAATTGTCATTTTCAATAAATCTCAATCCAGTCTAATGAAACAAGTCTCATCTATCAAATTACACGTTTATGTAGTCATGCCCTTGCGTTAATCACCTAGAGTATATGACTTGCTATTTCAAGGTTTTGGTTCACTAAATTATATCTCAACTGATTGAATTAATAACAAATTTATCATCTCAAGACTCAAATGTTAGGGTTTAGGTGGTTCAATTATTTAATTTAGGTTTCACGTGCACTTAAGCAATACTGATATATATTTTTACACTAATTACATAAATTATTATCATCATTAGACAATTTTTTGGGTTTGACAAAATTAGTGGTATGACACTATAACACATATGTTACCTACCATTAGATTTTTATGACCCAAAATGGTTAACCTCATTTGGGTCGTTTGCTCGAAACATTACGACTCTTATGGTCATGATAAATTTATTAACTTGTTAAACCTCATTGTTCAATTAGGTATGTTTAAAATGAAAGTGCAAACATGAAATATCATAATAACCTAACCCTAAATAAATAGGGATATCATATCATTAAGGTTATTATGATATAACTTATTTTAGTTTAATGATTTAAATCTGATAAATTAGTTTTGACATATTCATGCCACCATTGGTCCTTGAATGCCTTAAACGTAACAACCTTCTAGAATAACTAGTTTTAGCCTCTATATATCTAAAAGAACCAGACAGCTTGGAACTTATCATGATATGTTATTCTAGTCATGATAAGCTAATTTGTGGTTCACATTTATGATTTATTACGATATATATGGACTAAAAGTCTGGTTTATTATATCTTGATAATATGATTCTAGACTATGAAGATAATATATCTAGGTTCAACATAGCATCTCTATAGTGCAATGTTATGATTATCCTGATATCATATTCTTGGTCATAATTCTAAAAGGTAACTTGGTTTAAATAATGAAAGTATCGAAAAGTTCTATCCAAATTTAAGTCATACATTTAAACACAAATTACCTTTATTTGTTATTTTTTTCTTTTTGAGAGTATGTATGAGCTGGTTCATCCCCCGTTGATAATTTGGTAAGCCCCACCTAGAAAGAAATAACTACTTGTGTTAGAGAAATAAGGTTAGAAGGAATTTTATGTATTTTTTGTATTATTAATTGTCATCTGTGCATCTATTCATGCATCCATGCAGTCATGCATGACCATGTGCATGAATACATGCTAATTTATTTATAGTCATCATATGTAATGCCTAAAGTGTCTCAACATTACAATTTGGTTAGAAAAGAGAAAAGGGTATATTGGTCAAGTTTGTCATGGAAGGATCATCACAACCTATAAGGATGAAAGACGTTGATAAGTTGGTTAATTAAAGGGTGAATAAGTACATTTAGAATAATATGGGTTAGTTATTGCAAGTTGCTAAAGAGACAAAAAATCAGAATAAGAGATTATCATATAGGGCAATTCCATCTCCACCACTTCAAGAAGATGGTACCATAGAAGAGGAAGTAGTTATTGATAGACTGCCTTTGATTGAGGATTATATTAAGGCTTATGAGGTTTAGAAGTCATAGTATAAGGCTAAGACTCCTATTTTCTGTGAGGAAAAGAAGGTAATGATGGAAGAATATGCTTTAATTACTAACAACTTCAAAAGCTTTAGACTCAAGTACAGCAGGCTTCTACGAGTTTTGATATTAATGAGTTGTGTACATTCAAAAATCTTAATTTACCCCTAAAGTTTAAGATGCCTGAGTTGACTAAGTTTTCTGGGATTGGTAACCTAAAATTACATCTTTAGTATTTTAAGGCTATGATCTTTACTCTTCCAGGTTTGACAAATGAACAAATTTGGGGTTTATTCTCATTTTCTTTATAAGGATCAACTCTCACTTGGTACCTTTGGCTTGATAATACTGTAAAAGAAAATTGGAAGGAAATGGTGAACTAATTTCTTAAGCAGTATTCCTATAATACTCAGATTGAAGTTTCACTAGTAGACTTTTATCCAAAGAAAATTGGACTTTAACTACTTGGTATAAGATTATTCTAAGAGGGACACTTGGCACAATAAGTGGGCACCAAGTTTAGAATATACTCGGATAAGTGTTAAATAAATAATGGAAAAGGATATTTCATTTACAATAAACCTTAAACTTAATTAACTTATTACATCTTTTACCACTTATCTTGATTGACTGTAAATAGAAATTTATATGAAACATTTAGGGGTTGGATTAATCAATAATGGAAATAAATAATAAGAAAAACTAGTAAAGAAATTATGCCAAAATTAGGAGAGTTGTAAATGTAAACCAAAGAAAACCTAAATCCTCTTTTTATCTTTGCTCATCCCATAATGTAAACTCCAAACAAACATTTCTATAAAACTCAATCCTATCCTAACACATTCATCTTTCTCAAACCAATCCTAAAATCAAATCAAAATTAATCATAAAACCCTTTTGTCCTAAAACCTTTTCAATTGACTTTCTTCACTCAATTCTTATTTCTTGGTGTGTTCTTCCTCAAATTCTGAGACCAAGCCCTTTTAATAACATCATTCTCATTTATTTTCATCTCGCTTTTCTAGAGTTTGGGGCTATATTCTTTTGATTTTTTATAAAAAAAAGTTTAAAAATTGAGTTGTGTAAGGATGGATGGTCAGATTTGGCTGATGAATAGCTAGTCAGCCATCCATCACTCAATTCCAGCAATTAGTTACTCTTAAATCGATTGTCCATGCTTCAAATCTAGCTGTTCAAGCTCTTGAGCTGGCCATTCTTTCCTCTTGTCCCTAAATGATTCTTATGATGGACTATGGGGTTCCTAAGTGTATAATGTTGATCATACAACTTTAAAACACTCCCAAAGGTCCTAAGATGATGGAATGAAGTTGTTTCCCCCTTTGTTTTCAATTGGAAATGGTTTTTCTTTGGTTTTCTAAGCTTATGTTAGTTTTTATTTGCTTATTTATTCACTTAGTTTTTTTATTCTTACAGTTATTTATTAATCATGGCCATGGCTCTTGATGAATTCTTAATGATATGTTAATGGTTTCTTTGTTGTTTGACAATGTGTTTCCTTAGTTTTGTTTTGATATTATTGTTTAATTTGTGATTATGTGTATATGTTTATATAAAATTGATTTTTCCTTGATGTTCTCATAACCAAGTTGATTGATTTTGTCATGGAATAGCATATACGGTGATAGTTTCTATTCTTGTTGATTTTGAGACTATATATGAGTCATTTTGTGATCCATGAAGTTTATTGTGCTCATTAAGTGTCTTGTACATACTTTGATACTTAAAGTGTAGTTCCTTTTGTATAAATTCTTGTTTTTAATAATGTCTTAAGTCTTGTTTCCTCATTGACCATACTAACCAACATCTTATTTATGCTTGATTAGCCAAAAAAAAAAATCAATCCTCTTCTTACCTCTTGCATTAATGCATTTCCATGTATCTCATGTGCTTGTTTGTATATCATTTGCTTGTTGCATATCACTAACATGCATATGTTCCATTCTTAGATCCTCCATATGCATTTTATATGCACTTGGCTTGCATCAGTATCATTCTTGCATATACCATAGAATTTACATTCATTTGCATGCACCCTGCTTGCATCATGCATCACTCTTATATTCACGCCGTATTTATTTATTTCTTATGTGTATCATGCATTTGCATTAACATTATTCGTTACATTTTCTTTATATATCTTATTATTAATATCAAGCTCTCAGTCTTTCAAGTTACCGACTTCTTACTAAATCACACTAACAACTATTACCTCTTGCTAACAATACTAACATTTTGCTAACGTGTTATGTTCGTAACTCTTGTTCCTTACCTTCAATCTCCTCATTTTGTTTATTATTGTTGTTTTTCATATTTTATTGTTGATATATATCTTGATTGTTGATTATGTTACTTATTCTTGAAAACTATACCATTAATAAACTAATAGTATACCATTGTTTCTTATACTCATATTTATTTACCATTCATTTCATTTTCATGTAATTGCCATTTTATCTTTCCTTTCCATCTTTCCTTACCTTTTCTTATTTATAGTTTTAATTTATTTCCTTGTTGCAATTTTCTAAATTTTACCTTTTTGGATACCTGTGAGGTAGAAGACATAGAATAGCTATTGTGAAGTTTTTTTTAGTTTAATTTCTTGGATATTTAAGAACTGTATATTAAGGCTGGATGTATTATACTGATTTTGTACTGGAAGTTGCTCTAGAACTCAATTGTGTTATTATAAATAAATTTGTAAGAGTATATATAAATTTCAAGAGCTGGTATTGAATGAGATATTAATATTATGTTTTTGATGGTTCAGTTTAAAAATATAAATTAATCTGTAAGAGTTCTATGGAAAATCAAATTCGGAGTGTTAAATAAAATGATTATCAAATGTACAAATGGTTATTTCAGATTAGAAATGATATTCAACCACATTGGTACTCGAGTTAGGTAGATTGAGAGTCACAATCATATGACTGAGGAGCCAATGGGGTTGGTGTCACAACTTACAACATATAAATTAATTTAGTGGTAATTGAAAATATATATTTGTAATAAGTAAAAAACATTCTCAATGTAATATATTTTTCATTAAAAATGAAAATAATGAAGTTGTTATTATGAAAAATTTTCTTTAAATTATGAATAATGATACTTTGTGTAATACTAATTATTCCGTTTCAGTGTTTGTTCAATTAACCAAAACAGGTGCCGTTTCTGTAATTAGTTTGGGAAAATAACTGACCGTTTGTTGTTGTCTTGCTCTTTCTCATGAAAAATTCGGAAAGTTTTTTTCCTTTGATGGTGGAATGTCAGAACAGTCATGCATAGTTCTGTTTTTGCTCCGTTCTAGCAATGGGTATGTTTTGCTTCAGGAAAATTTCAAAAACGTTTTGGACAACACTATTTTTCGTGATTGCTTGGTCAATTTCGCTTCATAGGAACGAATTTGTTTTCAACAACGTTCATTCTTCTCTTCATCGAGTGTAGCAGTTAATCTTCCTTTCAGACAGCTGGTTGGATGAAAGCTCTTAATCCAACTTTCCCTTACATGGCAACTGACCTTTTCCAAAGCTCAGCTGGTATTTGAAGCTGGTGAAACGAACTAAAACTCCCTCAGCTGTGCTGTTGTCCTACCGCTGATTTGGTCCCTGCTTGGTGTTATTCTGCGGAATGCTTTCTGCGTCTTTGATATTGTTCAACTCTGCTCTGAATATGTTGTGGCTCTATATTTTGTCCATCTTGAACAGCTGCTACTGTTTTTTTTTTTTTTTTTTTTTTTTAAGAAAAGACAACAGCAGGGCAAAGCACAGAACAGCCAAAGCAACTACACAATAATCTGCGAATGAACATCAAGACCCTCAAGGTCATTACACGAGACTAACTAAGCCAGGAACAGGAAAGTGAAGAAGCGTTAAACCCCCAAGCTGCTTCTGTAGCCTGATTAGCTATTTAATCCGCACAAACATTGGCCTCCCTATAAGCATGTTGGCAAATAACATTCCAACACTGGTTCAAAATCTCCTGGATCTGATCCACAAGCACCTTGCAATTTCCCAAGAGATTATTATAACCTTTGATTGCTGAGATTGCTAGCAACGAGTCAGCTTCTCGGATAACTTGTCTATAACCTGCATTCCAAACAACTAGAAGCCCTTCTAAAATTGCCCAAAGCTCAGCTTCTCGGGGTTACAAGCACCTATCTTAAACATAAATCCCATTAGATTTATCTTTTTTAAGTTCTTTTACATTCGTTTTGCATTAGATTTATTTTTTCTTTCCTTATTGCTTAGCTTACAAGGTTTTTTTTTTTTCCATCACTTGATTTTTATCAAGTTATTTGATTTTTGTCAAGTTATTTTTCCCCTTAAATCATTAATAAAATCAAATTTTATAAAAAATGTTTTATACGTTAGAGCATTTGTTACAAAATTAATTAATAAATAAACATAATAAAAAGAAATATAAAAAAAAGAAAAATCAATAGGCAAATAAGCCAAGCCAATTGGATTAATTTGAAAAGCTAATGCTATAAATTGATTGTTTTTCTCTTTTTTGTTGTCTAAACACAAGTATTTAGAGTGTATTAGATTCTAATTAATTTGGTTAAAACCGGTATTAGCACAATAGTGGTAAACTCTCTCAACAATAATTGCATATGCCATGACTCCAACTGAGAGCTACATTGATTGATTTGAATCAAACTCCTCTTTTTTTTCTTAATAGAGAGATTATATGATCTAAATATTGATGGACTGCATAATATGATAGCTCTTTCCTTTTAATTAATTGATAACGACATGATTCAAATCCTGCATCACATAATACCTCTTGGAAAGAAGTTATCACTTCACTAATCTCTCATTGGCTGAATCAAACTCTAATTTTAGTATTCAAGGAAATTGATGAGCTAAGTTTAAAACTCCATAAAGTATAATTGGTATATATGTTACTATAATTTTTCTGATTTTAATGTTTATTTATTATTCAATTCAATTGAATATTTCTACATTCTTTTAGATTATCCAAAATTTTTATCAAGTTAAACTCAAGCATTTCATGTACTCCATCAAGTCAAAATCAATTTTAGAAAAAAGAAAAAATAAGCTGCAGAGCTTGAATTGATTTTGAAATTTCATATTTTATGTAAGCACCCAATTTCGGGATAGTCGAGAGAGGATGTGACAGGAGATCCAATGATGAGAATTTATTTGAAATAGGCCTTTAGATTTTGATTCTTGAATCTCAAGGCTTAGTTGCATTTTTTTAAGGACTTACTTGTAATATTTTTTAGGGACCTAATTGTAAAGTTTTGATTCATTTAAGGGTCATTTCGTACATTTTATCAGAAATGTGTAATTCCGGTTGGAATTGCACACCTCCAACCGGCCTCCGTTCCTAATTTTCAATTTTTTTATTTTTTGAAAAAGAATTTAAAAATTTTTGATTGGTTAAAAAAAATAAAAATGAGATAAAATAAATTTTATCCTGATAATCTTGTATTATCAGGTGGTTTTTTTTTGGGATAAAATTTTGAAAATAATAAAAAATAAAATAATATTTATCTCCTAATCACAAAAGATGAGTCTTTTGAGATTTATAAAAACCTATGTTTTTTAACGTTGTGGGATAGGCTCTCTTTTCTAAAAAAAAAAGGCTTTAACGCAAAAACAAAAAAAAAATTCCTCTGTTCTTACATTCTTTTACGTTATTTTACAAAAAAAAAAAGGAGGTTCTAAAAAATGCAGCAAATTTGAGACCAAGAAAAATCAAGTCTATAGATTCTATTTCCTAGATGGTGAATCAAATCAACTTTGAAGAACAATCAATACTGCATCCATCTCATCTATCTCTTTTTGTTTTGTTTTATTTTGTTTTTAATTTAATTTAATTTAATTTTTATTTAGAACTCTTTCTAATTATTTTTTTTTTTTTTCATGATATTGATGATTATGGTGGAAGTGACATAAACTGTGGAACCTTACATGACAAAATTGATAAAAACCATGAAGATCCATGGAATGTCATGGATTAAAGCCTTGTAATAATTTTACGTAGATTTTATTAATTTATTTTTTTATTATTTATGTTTTTCTGTTTTGTTTATTTATTTGGTTTATTGGCATATATAATTAATTTGTACGTAGGGATTGTAATAACCCCATTAGTGGAAAAATAGTGAAACCTTATTTTCCTGCACTTGAAATTAATTTATAAATTAGGTTCACTTGGTAAATTCTAATAAAATCAATGATGGGAATAGTTAATTTTAGGTTATATATAGTAAAATTAGGGTTAGAAATTACAGTATATGTATGTTTGATTTATTATTTGTTTTATTTTGTTATTTGGATTTTTTTTGTTCAGTTTGGGCCCCAAGCCCATGTTATATTTTAACTCAATTGATTAATAGGTTATTAAAATAGTTTTAGGTTTTAATTAAGAGATCTTTCCATAAATAGACCAAAAACCAAAAAAAAACTTTCAAAAATGTTGTTGACTTGAAAAACTTTTAAAAGAAAATTTTAAAACTTTTTTCTTTCAAATATAGTCTACTCCCCTCGTCATTAGGGTTGCCATTTTTTTTCCAGCATTTTTTTTCTTTTTATTGATTTTTTCAACTTTTTTACTTTATACATTTTTTTAACATTTTATTTTTTTTCAACAATTGTTTTGCTTTATACTGTTTTCATATATTTTTTCTCAATATTTTTTTTACTATCTTCATCTATTTTTTTCTCAATATTTTTTTGCTCAACATTTTTTTCTACTGTCTTCATTTTTTTCTCAACATTTTTTTTGCTAAACATTTTTTTTAATGTCTTCATCTTTTTTTCTCAACTTTTTTTTGCTCAAAGATTTTTTTAAAGATTTTTTAAGTTATAGTCTTCATTTTATTCTCAACGTTTTCTTTTTCTTACTATATATTTTTTCTCTTAAGACCTTTTTTTTTTCAAATGAATAATTATGAACTAAACATCTTCAGTTGTAGTTAAACCAAACAATAAATATCTTCAATTGTTGTAACAACAATACATAAACAAAATTTTCTCCTTTTATATTCTTAGAGAATAAGGATTTTATTTTTTTACTTTAATTTATTTATTAAAATGTCTAACAATTACTTTTTAAAAAAAAAATTATTTGATACTTATTGATCATCAATATGTAACAAGTTTACAATCCTTATGATGTATTTGTAATATCAACAAAAAAAAGTCAAAAAATTAAAAAAAAAATCAACAAACTGAAACAAAAAAAATTAAAGACAACAACTGAAACAACAAATTAACAAAAATCAACAACAATCAAAAAAATTTTATGTTGTTGATGTTGTTGATTATTGTTGATTTTTGTTAATTGTCAGTTGTTTATTTTTATTGATTTTTTACTACTTTTAAATTATTTTTCATTATTAATAACAAAATTAAGGCCATAAATAATTTTTTTTACTTTTATTAGTATTAATGATAAAAATAATAATTTTTTATAAATCTCATAATTTTTATTATTATTTTTTTATTTTTAACAAAAATCAACAAATACAAACAAAGGCAAACAACAAAAACAATTGAAAATCAACAAAAGAAACAAAAAATTACAGTTGTTGATTTTTTTTATTTTTGTTTATTTGTGTTGATTTTGGTTGTTGTTTGTTGTTTTTTCAATTTTTTTCATCATTAATAATACAATTAAGACCATAAATATAATTTTTACTTTTATTAGTCAATAATAAAAATAATAATTTATTTGATATATTTCATAATTTTTTTTATTTTTATTAAAAAATAATTATTGAAAACTATGGGTAGTTTTTACTTTAATTAGTTTAATTTCTAAATTCTAAATAATTATGAAAAAATAATTATTGAAAACTATGGATAATTTTTAGGTTAATTAGTTTAATTTTTATATTCTAAATAATAGTAAGTTTCAAAATAAAAAAAAAATTATTATATTAATATAAAATTAAATTATTTAAAACACATAAATCAAATAAATACATATAATAAACTTAAATTAAAGATGATTTCAAGAATAATAAATAAGTAAAAAAGAATTACATAAAAAATTTAAAAAAAAGAAAAAAAAGTGGTAAAACGCCGAAGTTAACACACAGTGTTTCAAAAATGTCCCAAAAGTGGGACAAAAGTGAAACATACAAAAACATTTGTGAAAGAATAAATAGGGCCTGGCCACTAAAAAAATTAAAGGTGTTGATCGGGCTATGGGATGGAATTTTCCCTTTATTTTTTGAAATTTTTACAAAAATACCCATTTTTTAGTTCAGATTTTTAGCAAAATACTCACATTTTATCAGACGTTACATGCATTCCCAACTTTTATAAAAAATTACACGTGTACCCATTTTTTTTCTTCTGTCATTTTTGTTTATTTGCGTCTTCTTCTTCCTTTTTTTTGGTTCTTCCACCATCACTACTGCGCATGCCTCCTCGCCTCGTTGATATGCAATTTCAAATTCTTCTTCTTTGATTTGATTTTATTTGATTTGAGAATCAATTGCAGAGTTTTCTCCTCTCTTCATGAAGCATAGTTCTTCTTTGATTTTATAGTCGGAGATCAAAATATTCAAAAATTGTTGTGAATTGATATAATGTTCTTTCTAATGCCAGTGAGTTTATATTTCTTCATCAAACTCTTTTTTTTTTTTTTTTTTTGTGCAAAGCATGTCATAAACTATGACTTTTGAAATTTTAAAGTGCCTGTGTCTATTTCTACAACAATTTATATATCAAAACTGATTGATTGATGAGGTATCTTTTTTTATCCTTGTATTAGAATAAATCATGGGAATGTTGGTTTGTTTGTCTTTTTTTTTCCAAAGAAACAAAGAGAAGGTTAAAAAGAAGTTAAATATGTGAGAGAGCTTTGAATGAGTAGCATTTGTAAGCAAGAGTGAACAAAGTGGTTGGTTTGTGAAATTGAGGAAATTGGGATTTGGTTCAGATGTGTTTTTGCAGAATTGTTTGATTGCATGGTATGTGCAATGTAGATACCTTGGACATGCCCGTCAATTATTTGATAAAATGCTAGTGACTAATCCTGCAACAAGATTAGCTTTCAAAATTTTTGGAACTTATGTTGTCGGTTTTGTAACCTTGTGTATTTGAATATGTTCTGCTTCCCCATCTCTATCAAGTTTGTATTAAACGCTTCTTCTAACATTCTGAATATTATTCAGAATAAAACCACAATGAGCAGATTACCAAGCTTTTCTACAACAAATGAAACCACAGCTTCTGCCATGTTTATGTATATATACATTATCATCAATAGGGAGCATATGTTCGCATATGGTGTTTTGGCATTGCGTGAGAGCAAAGCAGTGGTTGTAATCCTCAATTCCCAGCTGTTTGGACTCCTCCTCCTTCCGGGTATTTCAAGGTTAATACAGATGCCTCCTTCTATCATGACTCAGGCCAAGCTACTATGGCAGCTGTAGTTCGTGACTCTGCTGGTAGGCTTCAATCCGGGTTCTGTTTTCAACGCCCTACCTTATCTCCTCTTTCCGCAGAAGCTTTTGCCCTCCTCGCTGCTGTCACCTTTGCAAAACACAATGGTCTGCACAAAGTCATATTCGAGTCTGATTCCAAGGTAGTCATTGATGCCATCAACGGCCCTCATTCGCCTCTTCCTTGGGAGCTGGCTGCATTCATCTACGACATTCGCTTCATTGCTAGCAGTGAAAGTGCATATGTTTTTTCTTTTGTTAAACGACAAGCTAACCGTGTTGCAAATTGGATCGTTAGGCATAGTTCTTACTTTTTGTCTTCTCAATCATGGCTTGTAAATCACCCTCCCATGATGGAACTATACCTGAACTCGGATGTATCTATTTCTTCTTAATCAATATATCAGCTAATTTTGTTCAAAAAAGAGCAGCGGTGGGAATGTTGTGCAAATACCAAATGCATTTATCTCCCTCAGTAGCTTCCATACAATTTTCCATCCCTTTTTGTCTTAATAATTGACTGACTCTCTCACCAAGTTGGCAAAATTTGACTTTCCTAACAAAGCTGTTTGAACATTGTTTAAATTTTTGTAGGTACATGTGTCACTTTTCTATAGATAAATGGTTGGGATTCAACAAACATGAAGAAACTGAGCAAGTAAATCGATGTTCTATTGGGTATTATTTACTTACAATAGTAATTAATTGGTATATTCTCTTACCAAAAATATACACTATAATTATTACACTGAAAATAATAATGTAGATTAATATAGATAATAACATCATATTGTTAGAATGTTACTAGTGCAAGAGTAGTCAAATGTTAATTTTTTTAAAGATTGTTTTAAGGTGTAGAGTTTGAATTCTACTATTGTTAATTTAAAGTAAGACAATGTTTGTTATTGTCATTGTCTAAATTACGTGACCTAAAGACTACTGTTGGAGTCTTGAAAAAAGTATCCGAATATTATTCAGTTAACTACATTTTTTAATATTATTCGAATATTTTCTGAATATTATTCGTATATATGGAAAGTGTAAAACAAGTGCCATATCGTTATACAACATTTTTGAATATTATCCGAATATTTTCTGAATCTTATTCGTATAAGTTGAACATTCAAAAAAGTGTCATATCATTATACAACATTTTTTAATATTATCAGAATATTTTCTGAATATTATTCGTATATGTTGAAATTGCAAAAAGGTGTCATATCATTATACAAAATTTTTTAATATCATCCGAATATTTTCTGAATCTTATTCATATATGTTGAACATGCAAAACATGTGTCAAAATCATCATTCAACATTCTTGAATATTACCCATATATTTTTGGAATTTTTATTCGTATCTGTGAAAATGCAAAACATGTGTTATATTCATTATTCAGTTATACACATTTTTTAATATTATCCGTATATTTGCGGAATATGATTCATATATGTTGAAAAAAAAATTAAGAATAAAAAAATGAAAAATTTTAAAAATAAGGATAACAGAAAATAAGCAAAAACTTAAAAAGAAAAAAAATTAAAAAAATAAGTATAAGAATAAAAGAAAAAATGAAAAA
>CATIWM010044247.1:0-17192 GCA_949671775.1 Mallotus repandus
CTTGATGCAAAGGATGGAGGACATGTTACATTTGGGGACAATGTAAAAGGAAAGATTATTGGCATTGGAGAAATCAGTAATCCTCAATCCTTATCTATACATCATGTATTGCTTGTTGATGGTCTTAAACACAATTTATTAAGTATAAGTCAATTATGTGATATGGGAAATAAAGTCACTTTCTATCCTAAAAATTGCTTTGTTAGTAGTCTTGATGAAGACAAAGTAATTTTTAGCGGTGAAAGAGTTGATAATGTCTATGTTATTGATTTAAATAAAAATGATAACAAAGATATTAAATGTTTGATGTCTATTTCTCATGACACATGGACATGGCATGGAAGGTTAGGACATGCAAATTTTGAGCTATTAAATGATTTTTGTAAACATGAACTTGTGATTATTTTACTGAGGCTTGAATTCACTAAGGATAAACCTTGTGATGCTTGTCAAAAGGGAAAAAAATCCAAGTCCTCATTTAAGCTAAAAAATATTTTGTCAACTTCTAGACCACTTGAACTTATACATATAGATTTGTTTGGTCCAACTAGAGTTGCTAGTCTCTGTGGAATGCACTATGCATATGTATTGGTTGATAACTACTCTAGATTTACTTGGATGTGTTTTCTTTCTCATAAGAACTGCTCACAACGAGCAAATTCAAATGCAATGGCTCTCATATTGATCCTCATGAGCCAAAACTTGCTCCTCACGACCGTGAATGACGTTTCATATGTAAAAAGTCCAAGTTGATTCAAAAATCAACAAGAGATGTTGGAGACACAGTCAATACCTCCAACAGTTATAATCTAAGTTTTTTTATCTATATAAACAACCCTTGGAGTTCAATTGATGGTTAAGAAATTTGTTTATCATTCATTCTCTCTTAAGCATTCAATTAAGCTCTCAAATGCTCTTTTTAACAATTCTTATATTTGTATAACTTTTGTGAGAGTTGGTGAGTGTTATAATAGATATTTTTGTTCTTCTATTTTCTGGGATTAGAAAACGGGAAGTGAGATTCTATTCTAAAGGAATTGGTTTAATTGTTTAGCCTTTAAAACACTTGGGAATTGGTTTCAGAGTGAGTCTAGAAATTCTTGTTTGTAAGGTTGAAAGAGTGAGCCTTAAACTCTTGTGTAATCTTAATCTTTTAAATAAAATTGTAGGTGATTGAAAATTCTAACTTGGGGATAAGTTAGGAAGAAACGTAGGATTGTTGAATCCGAACTTTTTAAATTGTTGTGTTCTTTAATTGATTTTTATCTATAGTTAACATTTATCAAGATTGTTTCAACCTTTTGATAATTAATTGTTTTCTTAGTTATAAAATTTGATTAAGTAAAACATAGTCTGATTGGCTTTACTTTATCAATTTTTAAAAACTAATTAGAAGATTTTGAGAGCCAAATAATTAACTTTGCAAAGTAATGCGCACAAATATGTTACTCTATTTTAAGAAATAGTTGGGAATAAGTATATTCTCTCTTTACATACTGCATATTTCAAGTATTAAAGATTTCAGCACCCACATGATCTTAAAACACCAAATCCTTATTGTTCTCTCTCTTTCTCTATATATATAGTGAATTAGTAAAATTTTTGTTCATGTTCATGGAAAATTTTTTTTTGACTATATGATAAAAATGATAAAATTCCTACTCATAAGTTTTCAAAAACATAACTAATTAATTTACATGTATATTTTTTATTATTAATTATATTTTTTTAATTATTACTTTCTCTGTTTTTTTTAATTGTCGTTTAAAAATTATGCACACTTATTAAGAAATATAATTAATATATATGTAAAATACTATATTACTCTTATAATAATTCTCTCAATTAATTATTAGTTTTGTATATTTTTAAAAGTAGTATATATATAAATAAGGGTATGATAAAAAATAAAGTAATTAAAATATATTGATAATTAAAAATGTTAAATAAATTGAAATAAAAATTTTAATATAAAATGATAATTTAAAAGGAAAGAAAGGAGTAGTCTCTTCGTAAATGTAAGTCAAACCTCTTACCTTTAATTGATGCTAAAGCTCCACTTAACTGTCCCCAAGGAAGCCCTTCATTTATGGCCATCCTTTTTTCTTGTGTTCTGTGTACTCCTTTGTGAATTGTGTGGATTCCATTTAGTATGTTGACATCACACAAATTCTAAGCCATGTATATCTACAATATTGGTGGGCTTCTGATACAACATAATTGTGGTTTATTTATAACGTTAAAATCAAATTATTTTTTAAAAAACACACTAAGACCACACCTCATCAGTAAGGCATTACCCCGATGTACTTTGCCTCTAAACAGAATAAAAACAAAATCCTGATAAACATTTAGAAATAAAAACAAAACTTATTGCAGCCAAAATGTATGAACTCAACTATAAGACTACATCAATTCAATCATACCAAACCACAAAATTTTCATTTATTTGAAAACCATGCTGTAATTTGTTTTAAAATATTGAAAAGAACAAGAAAAAATGTGTTTTTTTTTTTTTTTTAAATTTCTCTACTCCCTGTTTTTTTTAAGGCTATTCTTCCTTTTTTCCGTTCCCTTTGTTTTTTAAATGTTGCTCCACCCTTCAAAACTCTTTCCTTCCCTTTTAATTCTCTCCAAAACTACCTTCCCTCACCCTCCTGCACCTCAGTTGGTTAACCACAATTTTTCGCCTTTTAGAACTCATGTTAACAATTTTTTTGAGAGTTGGCGAGAAAAAACTCCACAGCATGGTTCAATTTTCCGTTGTTAAAAAACAACATTGTCTCACTAAAGCACCATTAGTAATGTCATCAGAAGGTTTTATTTGGACCACTGGCCCATTAAGGAGAAAGAGATTTCAGACTCATCTTAAATTTTCATCAGTGGGTATTCGCTTTTGATGTAGACCAACCCATCTGTCAACAATACCACTGATTATTTTGCTTGCATTACATTTTTTTAATAGCTGTTCAAAATTTTGCCTGCAACCATAAACCATTTGCATATGGCTTGAATAACAATGTAATAATTTTGAATGAACGAGATTGGTTACTCCCATGCCAAACGCTTTCAGACTCCGCAGCCGCACACCAATTTGGGGGGAAAAAAGAGTAGAGTAACAAACAGCAAATTCTCCTTAACATTATGCGAATCCAAGGCCACAAAAATCATAATTCTCACATAAGAGTACAATAAAATGCTGTAACACATTGTCGTGCACGTGCAACTTAATCTTAAACAGACCCTTACAGACCCAATCCAACAGTGCGACCATCTCTTCGTCGAAGTCCAGCAGTGTACTGCTTCTCTAAATCCATCTGGACTTCCTTCTGCTTCTCTGCTTGGAGACGACCATTGCAATCCTCTACATTGGATTTGTGCTCTGCCTTCACCTCGCCCTTTACACCCTACAATTGGCCATAGGTACCAAGGCAACCTCAGACTCTAAAACTGTGTTAGTAAGCGAGCTAAATTTAAGAACAGTTCAAGTGCAAACATGCAATAGTGGGTCTTTTTCTCCTTTCCCTGGTGCATGTTAAAACGCTTAAGGGGAGGGCATACACTGAGGTTTGAAACCCAGGCCTCCTGTACTTAAAAAGTTATATTATATTGGGCTATCTATAGCATGCATTTGGCCTCTAGGCTTGCAATCAATGGCATAACAGCATTCAGTATTCTGACAATAAAACCATTTATATAGAAAGTGGAAAGAACTAAGGAAAGGTAAACAAGATTTACCATGAGCTTGTTGAACTTTTCTTGTCTTTCATGATCATCAAAGAGTTGAGTATCCCATCGATGAGCAGACTGTAAAAAAGGAAAAGGGAAAGAGAATTTAGAAAAGCAAAAAAACTGCAGCATTTATATAGAACAAGTCACCATTGCTGGTGACATAAAAGTCCCAATGCTAAACTAAAAGAGAAGAAGTCACAAGACATACCACTTCTGAGGTTGTGCTCTTTTTATTCCCCCAAAGCAGCTTCTTCTTCTGCTCAGTAGACATAATAGCCCCTCCCACAAGGTTCCTGTTAACTGCATTATGCACAGAACTTTCAATTGAGAACAACTTCTAAGGAAGTTCAAGATTTTGGATACAGCATCTCACAAGAACATCAGCAGTCCTTAGACAACAATTTGAAATGGCTTAAATGCCTAAATGTCATGGATTACTGATTTTGCAGATGTTGCATTACCTATTATTATTTTCATCTATAGCATGTGAATTATTAGAATTGAGACTTATCTGACATGAGTCAACTATCAATTATCAGAACAAAAACCTAACACGTTTAACAAAATTTAAGTAAATTGATATCCTATTCAGATATATGTGATGATCAAGTCAAGAAAAAGCAACAATTATAGTTTAGCATAGTTGACGCATGCTAGAATTGACACAATTCAAATAGTCCATGCTACAATTTGAAACAAAGAAGTTCTCACATTTGAAAATGTGGTGAAAGTGCCTGAGCTTTTAAGGTAATTAAGAAATTTGAAATAGGACCATCAACTTATTTCTGACAGCATTTGAAGGATTAATTGATGGGCCATATCAAATAGTAGCCTAACATCTAAGGGCAAGGCAGGAACTATCCACATAATCTAAAAGTCACCTCCTGCTTTTAGCAGTAGTTCACCAGCCCAAATCCACAAGTCCTTGTCACTGTGACATAAGAGTTTGACATTCAATAGTCCTATGCTTTACAATGCAATGCATGCAGAAAAAAGATAGGGCTCAAACCTCGCTAGATCAATCTAAATTCTCCCTGCTAGTGTCCTTTATACAAAATGAAGCTTTAAAAATGGATAAATCTCCACTCCATTTTGTCATCTCTATCCCAAGATATCCTTCACCCAGCATCTTTTAATTTTCAATAATGAGATTATATCACTCTTGCTACCATATTTGTTCTCATATATCACTGAGAAAAAACTAAAAGCAAAAATTTAGTGAGAGGGAAAATTAGGTTTCGGCTTTCAGATAGCATCTCCAAGATGAACATGTCATCTTGCACAGCCTTATCATCATTCGCTACATAACCCCATCAAAAGCTTCAGTAATGATCAGCAAGTTTCAAAGTAACCTGCACTAAGCCTAATCCAATTTCCCCTTTATCATGAATCAATGCCCAGACCCATAAAACTTAAGTATATATACTTGTCTCAGTTTGAGGGTAAAGGAGAGTCAGATATTTGAACTTCTAGCATCACACACTATAGGCAAACACCCAACAATTGGAGTTAATGACAAGTTAAAATAGAATTCCATGTATTCAGTTCTGGCAAGCGACTAAACATATGTAAACTAAAGCTCCCAACCTATCACATAAATAATTATATCCTTAAGCTTCTTATTCTCACTGCAAAATATATCATCCCAGGCAATATGAATTATTGCTGCAAAACCCTAAACTGCAACAACCTAATATTAATATTTGAGGTAACTATATGCCAAACAACACCATATATTTAGCTTGATATAGAGAACGGAACAAATAAAAAGACAGAAGGAAAAAAAAAAAAAAAGAGGAGGCTCTCCACCTGCATAGATCAGCTTCTAGCAATCCAGAACTAAGGAAGAGGGTAGGGAAAAACCTTGATAGATATTTTCAGACAAGATAAAAAAAAATTGCTACTCAATACTAGCATAGAACTATGTTAACTTGCAGTCTAAATTTTCCTGAAGATATTATTCATCAAGTGTAAGCATATGTTCGATTCCTTGTTTTCCCACTATTATAAAACTTAACATAGTTAATTAACCTCTCTCATTTAGGGTCCGTTTTATTTTGGGAACCTAGCTAATAAAGGTGGGTTCAAAAAAGCAGCCAAAAAATTAAAAACAAAAAAAATTAAAAAAAATGAAAAGCAGTCTCAACCACAATGCTAAACAGGCGTTTAGTATTAAGCCGCAAAAGCGACCATGTAGAAGTAAAGGTAATTTAGAATGAACATGAGAGACATTTCTCAATTGCTTGATACAAGAGGAAGATAAAGATAAGAAGTACCTAATTCAGCAGCTTTCATTGCAGCAACCTTTGCTGCATTTAGGTCACTAGCAACTTCTGAATTACTGTCATGGACCTGTTGTGCAGTGACTTTACCATCAACCTCCTGAGCTTGCTTTTCTCTCTCATTGGCTACACTCATAGAGTACTTTCGCATTACTAAAGTTTATATAGCTTATCAATGTAAAGTACCTAAGAAAATGACATAAAAGCTATAAACCATATGAAATAACCTAACAATTACCATTTTTAATGTGATCAGCATCCCAGCCAGAACTAAACAACTTAGGCTTTTTTGCTAGAGATTCTTGATTTTCACTCCCAAGAACTGATTTATCTCCATTCTGCTCTTGTGGGGCTCTATTGTACCTATTGTTGTTAGTATCCCGGTCATTATGTTTCTTCTGTTCCTTCTGATCATTAAGTTCCTTTTGCTCATTCTTATAAGAATCTCTATAGCGATGCCCATCATGGTCCCTTCCAGAATAGTCATTTCGGTAACTCTTAGATTCTTCATAGTGGTATGCACGATCACTTTTCTGGTCCCCAAAACTCCTATGATAATCCCTTTTCTCATCACGGACATATCTATCCCGCCTTTGCCAATCCCTATCCTTCTCTTCAGAAGTCGTGTAAGTATGTTTTCCACCAGATCCAGTCTTATCGGGAGACACATCCTTGTCTCTAAATTTTTGTGGATCAATGGACACTGCTTCTCTCTCTTTATCCTTGCTTCTATATCTAGAACTACCATATTTCTCACGAGAATATTTATCAGTTCGCAGATAATCTCTTGACCTTCCATGCTCACTTTCATCTCTTGTATGATCAGAATAACTGCTGACCCTTGACTCACGACGTCTCTCTTCATCATCTAGACGCTTGTCGCGCCTGCTGTACTCGTCATGCCTAGTAGAATACTCATTTGAATTCCTAGAGGAATATCGATCAGAATGTCTATAAGCATCTTTTCCATACTGATTCCTACCAGAATCCCTATCCAATTCTCTTTCATCATCCTTCCTTCTCTGTTGTTGATAAGAAACTTCAGCCACATCTCCCTTGGATGATACTGGACTAGTACCGTGCTTAGGACTCCCTGCTAAACAGGAAATCATTTTTTTTAATATCAAGCAACAATACAATCACTAGTTTCCAACACCTAAATATATATATATGCACCAAACTAAAATGAGAACCATAAAATTCCATTAACATAATTAACATGGTGTGCACATGTAGCTGTAAATCCATAAGCACATCAATAAGATTACGACAAAAGCATTGAACACTCCAAGAATTGACTTACCCATTGCGATTGAATTAGGTTTAGTAGACCAATTTTAAAATCAATCTTCCAGTACGCATCACCACAGTCAATCTTTCCGTCGATTATTGAATCGCTCTCCCGCAAGAATCAAACATCAAAACTCGATCAATCCTAAATTTTCATCGACAAGTTGCACTTTTGAAGAAGATTTCTATACTTTTGGAGAGGATTTGCATTTTATCACGAAGAATATATGGAAATATACGTAGGAATAGTATCGGTTGGGCTCAAAATGAAGTAACCGAAAAAAATCGGGTTCGGTTCAACTGAAATAAATTCGATTGGATTTGGTTTTCATTAAGAAAATTTAAATTTAACCCAACCGACCGTATGTCTGTATTTCAATAATTTATTATTATTATTATTATTAGAGATAATATTAAAAAGAAATTTTTTCATAAATGTCCTAAAAAATAATTTTAATAATTAAAATATTCAATTTTTTTTTACATTACTAGAATGCACCCAAAATAAAAAATACAGAAAAATAATTACGCGCGTGCATCTAAAAACGTAAGTGATGGAAAATAAAAAAATTACGGAAAAAAAAACTCTCATCTCTCTGTCTGCATCTTCTTCTTTGCCGGGTATATCACACCAATCCTAAATGGTGGTGCCGTGGTGCTGTGCATAGGGGATTTACTTAGCGATTTTGAAGAAAAATATGAAGATTTTGTTAAACAATTAGTTTCACCTTTCTCTTATTCTATAAATCATCTCCAATTCTTGATTCGAGTGCCACCTTTCAATCCTCCTCCTCCTCCTCCTTGGATCTTACTGAGCTCTTTCAAGTTCTCTTTTTTAAAATTTTTCTCGATTACCCATTTGTATTAAGCTATTGTTATGGATATAGATGTTAGTTCTTGGTTGCCCTTGTTCTTTAATCTTCAATTTTATTTGTTTTTCCATTGAATTGAACACGTTGTTGCAAGAATGAAATTGTAGACGGCGGGGTTTAGCGCGAACCCAAATTTATTACAACTACGACACTGTTTGAGCTCTGGGCTCTAGGGAACACACTACTATATCACAAAGAGATAGCGTGGAGATGAGGAGTCGCCACCCAAGGTAATAACTGGAACAAATCGAAGGTGGTGGTAACTTGATTCTCTAATACAAGTTAGCACCACAACCAGGAGTTCTGGATACGGAATACCAACTTCTTTTAGTCTTGTGTTCATTTATAATTATTTTATGAATTACCATCTTATTCTCTAATTACATGCAATTTCATTAAACCCTAATTGAACATCCATCTAACACAAAGGCAACCAATCCATGAAAAAGCACATAAAAAATGGATTAAAGACGTAACGTCCCTAAATCTAAACTATATTTGATTTTAATTTTAAGCTAGCTAAATCTACATTTTTATTTACAAGTGAAATGGAACTAAAAGTGGGCCTATATTTTAATTATATTAGTGAACTTAAATCTATTGTTTTTAATTCTAAAAGTGGGCCTAAGTCTACCAAATTTAAGAAAAAAAGAATTTAATTTAATTGGCTTAATTCTACTTATTTTAATTTAAATGAAATAATCTTAAATCTATTTATTTTAAAAGAAATGTTTTAATGGGTTGAGCTAAGTCTAAATTTATTTTAAATTATATAAAGTGGGCCTAAAGTCTAAATTAATCGAAATGGGCCTAAATTAATTTTAAAGTTAATTAAACCTAAATTTAATTTTAAAGGCCTATTTTATTAGTGAGTTAAAACCTACACGTGGGCTTGGGGTCCAAAATGAATCAAAATAAAATAAAGCATAAAAGCAAGCCCAAATAATAAAATAAACCAAATAAACATACAAACATACAAACAACGATTTCTAACCCTAATTTATTTTACATACCACCTAAATTAATCTAAAGCTACCATTGATTTTAATTAGGGTTTTACCAAATGGACCTAATTTACTAATTGATTTTTAAAGTGCAAAAAATTAAAATTTCACTATATTCCCACTAATGGGGCTATTACAACAACTACTATTGGAAAATTAAAATAAATTAAAATACAAACCCAAAGCCTAGATAAAATAAAGTAATACAACTAAATAAACCTAAAGGGAACTACACAAAATTGATACAGGATTTAATCCATGGAATTCCATGGATCTTCATGGTTGGCCTTGTCTCCACCCCCTCCATTTAAGTTGCTCTCACCATCACGAAACATAAACAAACAAAAGATAAATAAATAAATAAAAAGATCAAATAAAACAAAAATAAAATAAAATAAAATAAACCAAATAAAAAAAGAAAGGAGTAGAAGAGGAGACAATTTGATGGATGCAGTATTGATTCCCCTCAGAAGGTGATCACCATTGATGAAAGCATGTGGCTTTTGTTATGTTGGTCTATGATTTTTTATTTATTTGGATCTTGTTCATAGCTAAAACTTGAAAAAAGTACGTGAAAAAATTCAAAGGTGTCAGTGTGTTTTGGCTCTGGCTAAAAATTCTAAAACGCAGAGAAGAAAAAAAAAATCAAAACCTCTCCCCCTTGTTAAAAGAATATAATGAATTTATAAGAGACAACATCTGTAACCCTAGGTTGGTACAGGATAATAAAAATTTATTTTTATTATTTATCTATAAAAATATATATTTATCACTTTATTTATCGAATAAAATAAATATATTAATCAAATAAAAACTAATCAAACTCTATGTATAAATAACAAATAAATAAATAAAAAAGAAAAAAATTGAAAGAAAAAAAAAACAAACAAATAATATCCTAATTGGCCAAAAGTGGCCAATTCACTTATTCATGAATTAAATGGCCGTATGGCCTCTTGGCCATTCTTGGCCATTCTTGGCCTTACGCCAAAATGTGTGGCCACTTTGGGCCTTTTGGCCCAATTGTGGTCATTTGGCCACTTTTTTTTTTTGAATTTTTTTTATTTTTCTATTATATTTTTTGAAAATTTAATTTTAAGAAAATAAATAAAAATTAAAATAGATCCTATCCTAAAAAGAATTTACAAATTTAGTTCAGAACCAATATATCTGATTTAATAAATCTAATTTTACAGTCTATTTTTATCATCGAGTCCTCTGTCGCATCTATACTCTAGTCATCCCGAAATTTGATGCTTACAGAAGTGTTTGCAATCCACCTAATAATAAGGAAATAATCGAATAATCAAAGGTATTAAAATTCGAAACACACATGGAGGCCAACCGCAAGGTTGGGTGGACATTCCAAAAGTCCATACCCAATTTTCGAACCCGATCTATGAAGATGGTTTCTAGGTACCTCTATGGAATCCAGTTGCTGTAAAGTGTGTTCCAACTTTTATCTAGGTGGCGACTTCATCTCCAATCTGGGCCATGAGCCCATTTTGTATTTCCTAACAGGCTCTGAGCTTGCACAGTGCTGTGGTCGCCAACACTTGGGCGCACGCTAAACCCCGCCGCCTACACAAATCTAATCAACACCTACGGTCCCACGTGTTAGAAAATGGGTCCTACTAATGGACACGTCAGCTGTCCGTTAAAAAAAATTTAACGGAGGGTTAATTTTGCAAACTTTTAAAACACTATAGATAAATTTGATAGTGAAATTAAATTATAGTGTTTTTTTGCAAATGATATAAAAGGTTAGGATTTTTTATATAATTTTCAATTTTAATAATATTATTAAAATGCAAATATAATCAAACTATGGTGCATTCTATCATTATTTTATTATTTCCCAAGTGAAATATATTTTGTCAATAACTATCATTCGATGAAAAAAATATACTTTTATCCTATGATGATAAAGACAAAAGTAAAATGAAAGTAACTACAAAACCAAGTAAGCATAAAATTTCCCTCAAATTATAGACCATAAATGTTATAGAAAATACAACAGCCCCTTAAATGAAAAAAAAATATAAAAACTAATCAAAAGATATTTTATTATATTTTTTTTTAAAAAAAAAGGTAAAACTCATATTGAGGCCCCTAAATTTATTGACTTTTTAGCTTTAGACTCATAAAGTTTTATTTTTATATATCTAGGCCCTTGAACTTTACGGGTTTGAAGTTTTAAACCCCTCTGTTAATTTTTTAACAAAAATTATTTTCTTTTGGTCCCTAAAGTTTTATATTTCTAACATTCATACTATTTTTTACCTTTTAATACTTATATAAATTTTAAAATTTTTTCACTAATAAATTTTTTTGTTCACTTATATAATAACACTACTGTTTTTCAAAATAAAATATTATGATGAAAAAGAACACCATAATCAAAAAGTGATTATGATAAAAAAAATATTTTACAATTTTTCAAAATTTAAATTTTATATTTTTAAAATATTTTTAGTTTTTTTGTACAAATTTTTAATTAAATTATTGTGAATAATTTTTATAATATAACTTTTATAAATAGTGGATATCAATGCATGTATGTGCATCACCAAAAAAGGGTGATAGATTTTCCAACCAACTAAAACTTTTATAACTATTATCTTAACCTTCATTTTTTTATCATGCTTTTTGGGTACATAAAAAAATTATATTATAAAAATTTATTCACAATAATTTAAAATATTATGAAAAATAATAGTATTATTATAATTTTTTTAAAATTTAGCATAATAGCATTAACTTGTTTGTTTATTTTTAAAATTTAAAATTATTTAAATATATATATATAATAATTTAAAATATTAGAAATTAAAATAAGTAAATTTATTTTTACCGGTGAAATTTTTTTAAAAATGATATAAGTATTAAAAAGTAAACAATGGTATGAATGTTATAAATATAAAACTTTAGGGACCAAAATAAATAATTTGTGTTATAAATTTAGGAGTTTCAAGATGAATTTTGAAAAAAAAAAAAAGTAAACTATGAGTCAATACTTATTTCCTATAAATATAAAATATGATGAACAAATAAAACTAAGGCGGGACCCAATGCGGAAGTCTCCTCTTTTCCTCTACACACGTCATTATCTTTCCTCCTGCTCAGTTTCATAATCCCCACTCTACCCTCCTCTTCTTCCAAAATGGCACTTCCAATTTCGTACGCCACCATCGAAATGGCTCTCTCCTCTGCTCAGCTCCTTGTACACCTCTTGGTTCTGGCTGCTCTCGCCACTAATTCCTCTGCACAATCCAGTTTCAAATGCACCTCAACCGTGACCTGTCATGCCTTAATCGACTATATAACTCCCAACACCACAACTCTCTCCTCGATTTTAAAACTCTTCCCCGTCAATAACCTCCGCTCAATCCTTGGCGCGAACAACCTCAATATCTCCATCTCACCCAACCGAACCATAGAAGCAAAGCAGACCCTCAAAATCCCTTTCGCTTGCACCTGCAGTAACGGAACTGGCATCTCTAACGGAAAACCCATCTACGTCCTCCAACCTGACGACAGCCTTGATCATATTGCGAGGGAAGTTTTCTCGGGGTTGGTGACGTACTCGCAGATTGCGGCCGTTAATAATATCACGGACGTTAGTAAGATTAATGTTGGACTGGAGCTGCAGATTCCGTTACCGTGTAGCTGTGATGAGGTTGATGGCAAGAGAGTTGTTCATTATGGTCATGTTGTTGAAAGTGGGAGTACGCTGGAAACGATTGCAGGAGAGTACGGCACCACTGCGGACACGCTTTCGAGACTTAATGGTGTTGACGATACTTCTCTCCAAGCTGGGCAAGGTCTTGATGTCCCACTCCAAGGTTTTCCTTTTCTCTTGCCTGCCTTTTACTTGTGTGTTTTTTATTTAAAATTTCTCTTTTATATTTCCTTATATTTTACCACGTTGTTGTTAATTATTTGTCTGGTCTGGGTTTTAACATAATTTAAATTTTTTTATTCTTCTATTTTATATCCATTAATTTTAATAAAATAAAATAATTTGAACCCTCATATTTTTCGTTTGTTTGATAGTTTAATTAATATATTTTTATAAAAAAAAAACACTATTAATAAAATTTTCATAAAATATATTTACCATTATTTTATATCAGGACATTAATTATTATAAAATAATTAGCTATACCATAGAAAAGAATCGAGGGGCCAAGCTTTTTTATTTTATTAAAATTGAAAAGTTAAAGTGTTCGTCCTTTGTAAATATAGGGACTAAATATTAATAGAAAAATGTAATGAATGGATTAACATATTGAAAATTGAGATTAAAGGTTTATGTCAAACCTTAAGAAGAAAAACATAACTCCCTCCTAATTTAATACTATTCAAGTAGGGAGGAGTCACTTTTTGTTAATGGGATCAATTTTAAAATTTTCAAAAGAATTTTTCTTAGTTTTTGTGCAATTGCATATTTGTCCTATTAACTTTTATATTTTAACTTAATTGAAATTTATTTTTTTACTATAATTTAGATTCTTAATTTGGATTCCATTAACTTATGCAACAATAAGAAGTACAAATTTCTGACATAAAATTTTTATAAATTCAAATTACAACTACCGAAATAATTTATCAAAATTATTTATATAAATCAACAAATAACCACAACTTATAAATTCATTCAAACAAGTAATCACAACTATTAAATAAGTAAATTAATTCAAATAAATACATTTTGACGATGACAGAATTTCAAACCATAACCTTTAATTATTCATTTATTTCAAAGATATTTAACAAATTCATAATCGATTTCAATTTTAAAGATTGAGATTATACAAACAAAATTCATGAATTTTTACGAAAATATTAGAGAACTCTAATCAAAAGAATGAGAATAATATGTTAACAAAGAAAGTAACAGATGTGACTTCTTTTACCTCAAAAGAATTTTAAAAAATGAAAATAAATGATCTCTCTGTTCTTAAATAATTTACATTTTAGAAATTTAATTCTGTTCTTAAATAATTGACGTTTTAAGTTACCAATGCATTTTAACTACTTATTTTATTTTATTTTTATTTAATGTAGAAGAATTAATTGAATAGATATATATTATTTTTAAAATTCTATATAAAACTAATAATTAAATGAAGAAATTATTGTAAAGATAGTATAATATTTTACACATAAATTAAATATATTTTTTAATTTATATAAAAAAATTTTAAACAATAATTATTTAAAAACAGATTAACATATTCTCATTCTTTTTTATAGAAAATCTCATAGGGAAAGCAAATGTTAGAAAGTGGTAAATTATGACCGGATTTATGGGACATTTTATCATAAACATACATGTGGATCTCAACTGACAATAACTATAACAAAACACAAATAGGAGGGAGAGCCCTATCAATTATTCGATCTTTAAAGCTTATATGGTCCTCCACACATATCTCATGTCTAGTTGTCCTCTGTAAATTGTGCCCATTGATTCAATTCTCTTTTTATATCTTTTAACCATAGTTACCGATACTGTCATCCTCCAAGGACGACGATATGGTACTTAAGTACCAAAACATGGTACTTTTGAGTTTTAGATTTTTTTAATACTCAATTCAGATATGTAAAAATAAAGTATTAATTGTTTTCAAAGGAATAAAATATTAATAAGTAATAAAGGTTAAAAAATAAGTCAATAAAAAAAAAGTCTTTTCTCATTTCTGATTAATAATAATTATTCAAATATTAAAAAGTCTGTTAATAATCAGTCTTTTTTTTTCTGTCAACTCTTCATATTCTTACTTTTTTTCTCTTTACTTCCTCTCTTTCTATCAAAAATATACATTTGATATACCACGTACCAAAAAAAATAAACCATTTAAGTCTACTCCTGAAATATTATAGCTATTGACACTGGAGTTTCAGATATCAATACCGTACCACGAATAGAAACGTACTACATACCTAGCAAGTATGCTTTAACATATATTGCCTATAATCTGTGGGTCCCAAGTTTCCCAAGTTCCGCTCACTAGCTCCTATTGAGTGGAATTCTTGACAATAATGGACCATTTTGCATAAGAGAGATTCTTACCATTGTGAGAGGAGCCCATATAAAAATTTGAGGGAATTAAATTTTTTTCATCATCTAATTCACACTTTTTCCTCTTTTATCTAAAATAGAATCTTTTTTCTTTTAGTTTTCACTCTGTCAATATTTTAGTCCTAATATGATTTTGGTAAATTTTTTATATTAAAAAATATTTAGATCCTTATATTTTGTCAAAATAAAACAGTTTAATCCCTCTATTTTATAAAAATATATAATTTAATCCTCTATTTTAATAAAATTAAACCATTTAATTTCTTAATTTAAAATTTTTAAAAATAACTATTTGTCTTGCATTTACACATATTTCTATTAATACCTTATATTTAAACATCAAGTTATAATTTTAATGAATTCATTAATTTGCTTGATTTTCACTTTAAAAATTAAGTTATTCATTTTTTAATGTTTCATTTCAACAATTGTAATGTTTTAAAAAAGTTATTAAAAAAATTAATTAAATTAAAAAATAGATATAAAATAAAATTGATGAAAATTTGTAATTTACTTTTTATTGAAGATACTAATTATTTATTTTTAGGTGTTAAAAGTTTAATCAAAATTGAAATTTTAAATTTAAAATAATTAAAAATTTGAGGGACTAAATTATTTTATAATATTTAAATAAAAGGATTAAATTGTTTTATTTTTATAAAATAGAGGGACCTAAATATGTTTTTAATATAAAAAATTCACGGAAATCATATTGGAAAAATTAAATTGTTGATGGAATGAATACTAAGGGGTGAAAAAAAAAATTCAATTTATAAGAGAGGAGAAAATGTGAAATAGGTCAAATTTCAAGAGAGACAATGTAATTTACTCTAAAAATTTTCAATGAGTGACATGTTGGTCATGATTCTGTGGCATAATGGTTTTGAACAAATATCATATATTTGAATATTCTGGTGCTAGTCAAACTTATCATTGAATTTAGTAGAGTTACCAAAATATGGTTTTGTAGCATAAAAATTAGAGTGTGTTTGGTTCAAATAAATTTAATAAAATTTTATAAAATTTATTTCCAAATTTAAGTGAGTGTATTTAGTTTAAATGAAAATTTTGTAAAATTCATTTTCAATTCTAACTTTTTAATTTTATGGAATTGCTTAACACCAAATTCATTCTTATTGATGAAATGTATTTGGTTCAAATAAATTTAGAATTCATTTGCAAATGAATTTTATTTCAAATTCATTTGCAAATGAAACGAATTTTTTAAAAATAAATCAAGGGGTCAATCCAAATTTGCATGTGTTGGTATAATGCCGCTTTTATTGGGTTCTTGTATATGTTCTTGCATGTTATAGATCTTGGTCGAGTAGAATTGATCTTGATGAAATATACCATTAGAATGGAGTATTTTGTCGTTGGATTTAGGAGAGCAGTGTGAAATTATAAGTTTAGAGATCAATGATCATAGGTAAAATCAAGTCAAGCAGGATAAATTTCCCTTTAAAGTATTTTTGTTCATCTTTGCATTTGGTAATAGTACTAAATGCAGCACATTTATTCATGAAAATGTTCATTCTTGTTTCTACCGGCTCGAATATTGGACCTTTATGTTGGAATTCAAATTTGGGATCTTTACATAAATAGATTAAAAATTAAAAAAAATTTCAAAAATGTTGACTTAAAAAATTTTCAAAAATATTTTTTCAAACTTTTTTCTTTCAAATATAACACACTTCCTTTACCATTAGAGTTATCTTTTTTTTTCAGCATTTTTTTTTTCTTTTTATTGATTTTTTTCAACTTTTTTTACTTTATACTTTTTCAACATTTTATTTGTTTTTTTTCAACAAATTTTTTTGTTTTATACTGTTTTCATTTATTTTTTCTCAATATCTTTTTACTTAATTTTTTTTACTGTATTTATCTATTTTTTCTCAATATTTTTTTGTTAAACATTTTTTTC
>CATIWM010044270.1:0-12751 GCA_949671775.1 Mallotus repandus
AATTTTTTGTCACTATTCATCAATTTTTTTGTAGTGTAATTGCTAAAAGTCTTTATGAGCTAGGGTTAAATTATTAATCACGATAGTAGATTAGATTTTAATCCTTGCATGCTTAATTGAACTTGAGAGAGTCTTTAGGTAATATAGAGCAATTACCCTTAACTGAATTCCAAAGATTATTTGTTTGATAATGTGTTCAATATTAAAATGAAATAGTAAAACTAAACCTAGATTCTAAGCATTAAATATCTGATTCCAGTTTAGTTTATTTTGTTGTTATTTATATTTTATAATTACTCAACTTCTTTTACTCGGTTTGCTAGCTAAGTTATAGGTAAAAATAATTGGTAGTCGATATACGGTCTTCGTGAGAACAATATCTTATATGCTATAATTGTGACTCATGCGCTTGCCAGTTTTAATCTTTGCATGCTTAATTAAACTTGAGAGAGTCTTTAGGTAATATAGAGCAATTACCCTTAACTGAATTCCAAAGATTATTTATTTGATAATGTGTTCAATATTAAAATGAAATTGTGAAACTAAACCTAGATTCTAAGCATTAAATATCTGATCCAGTTTAGTTTATTTTGTTATTATTTATATTTTATAATTACTCAACTTCTTTTACTCGGTTTGCTAGCTAAGTTATAGGTAAAAATAATTGGTAGTCGATATACAGCTTTCGTGAGAACAATATCTTATGTGCTATAATTGCGACTCATGCACTTGCCAGTTTTGAGAGCAACACACCACATAATATATCACTAATTAACTATTCAAACATTATGTGTACCATAAATTGCACAACAACTTAGTTATTGACTATTGACATTGTTTTATTTCTAAAAATCATGAAAAACACTGAATCAGGGCATCGTAACCTACTTGTTAGAAATTTTCATTAAACTGCGACTAGCATTAACAGAACCTGAAATAACCCTCTTTTGCCATCTCAATTCGTGGCTGCAAATGGGTGCTTCATGGCAGGCCAGAGACTCTTAAATAAAGGTTTAAGCACATACAGCCTCTTCTCCAGTTACCACTAAATTATCTGATACAAAAACATGGCCTCCAAGAACTTTCACTGTTCAGCTTTCTTTTGTGTGAATGTTATCTTCTTTTTCGCTATCTTATATGCAAGTGCAGATTCTGCCCATACACATAATCAAGCCCCAGCTCCTACTGCCAGTCAAAACTCAACCCAATAATCAAAACTCTCGTCCCAGCATTGCACCTATGGCCAATCAAGACAATAACGCCAACGCAACAAATTCCAACTCAACTCAACCGGCTGCTCCATCAATCCATTAGGCTTATATGTATGCATTTCATTACCTATTCTTCCGGCTGCACCAGGGGATGGACGTTGTTGTAGCCTCCTGCGAGGCATTGTTGGCAGTACCAGTGCCTCAAAAGATTGCCTCTGGCCTATTCTTAAACTCAGTTTACTCGGGCTCAACCTTGTTGATGTCATCAATGGACTAATTAAACACCCTCCTAAGCACGTGGCATGAACAGCTCTTCTAAATATCAAATGTGCTTAAGTAGGCGATGGCCAATCTAATAACATCCTGTCTTTCTCTTTTAGTGACATTAGTAATGAAGGTTGCTTAATTAAAATTGCATCCTCTAATCTATTCAAGTCTGTTCTATAAAACTCCTGCCATCTTAGATCATTTGGCATGTGCTCTCTTAATAATTAGCAGTTGGTCTAATTGTGCAAATGCAGATTCAATAATCACTGTCTATATGACATAAACTGATGCACTTTATTTTGAAAGCTATACATGGATACAAATGAGAAATAATCCAATCTTCATTAATCTTGTACAAGCAAACACTACAGATTTCAATTCATAAACATACATGAATCAATAATTAAAGATAGAGACCTTACTTATGCACACTTAAAGCCTTGAGGAACCTCTTTTCCACAAGCGCTCAGAAGCAAACTAATCGCAACTGGCACTTCAACCTTGACCGCTCCAAGTATATTAGCCTTTATCGCGGTGCATAAACACAATGCAGCTTCAAGATCCGCAATACCTTTAATGAGGGTACAGCATTCTTTGCTTGGTTTAGTCCCAATGACCTCATGAACCAACCCTAACCAGCTTCCACATACACCAAACTTAAGGGTATCCTTAGGGCATTTGGCCGGCATTTTTGGGACAGGTGGAGGTGAGGATGGCGCTGTTGGAGGACATATTGGTACCTTATGAGATGAAACGCAAGTGCAAAATATGAAATTAAGGAGGATTAGCAAAGCTGATGCCTTGGAAAAGCTGAAAGCCATTCTTTTTCAAGCAAATACTTCTGTTGGTGTTGTTGGGATAATTTAACAGGGAAGAAAGGTACGCGTACTTATATTAGATGATTAAAAGCTAAATGGACACAGGTCACACAACAACCACTGGAGGCAGTAGTGGCCATTATTAATTAGGACATGTCTTGGAGCCAGATTTTTATTTTTTCTTTTTTATTCGTCGATAGATGGATACAATATCTGAAAGCAGCCAATATCTTTGGGTCTATGGTTGGCTAATAGCAGCCTTATGTCCGGTGCATTATCTGTTAGATAAAGATTGTACCATTGGCAGGAAAAATCTAACGAGGGTGAAGGGGGCCGAGTGGCTGGGGCCCTAACCCTTTCATGCAAGAGGACTCTGGAGTTGCTTCTTTCTTCCAGCCTGGGTGAACAGATACAAGACTTTCGTAATTATAGCATATCTGTTAACATTACAGTGTGACCATGTCAATGTAGGGACTCGTGGGTCGTCTTACGTATTGGTTTGGACTTGAAATTGGGCTAAAATCGTGGACCTATGGAAACTTTTGAGTGGCAATTAAGCTTCTTCTGACATTGACATCACCACGGCTTGGTCATCACGCTCTTGTAGAAGATGCCCATCCTATAAATTCCTCCAAATAATCTCCCAATTATTCAATCCTCAAACCCCACACTTAATCGTGGTCTGATACTTTCATTAAATTTCTCTACAGAGTGAATTAGGATTTATAGGCCAAAATCAGCGAGAAACATGAAGCCAGCAGTTACTTTTGTTCTTGGAACAATGTTTGGGGCGTTTCTTACGCAAGGAATGCAACGATGCCAACCCCATGGATTGCGTGAAAAATGGCCCTCTTGTCCTCGCCAAGCACCACAGAATAAACCAACCTCATCACCAACACCAACCGAACAAATCACTACTGCACCCAGCATCAATAATTAGTTTGCATACACGATGACGATGTTTCTAAATCTACCTTTTTCTTGGGTTATTCTTCATGCTTCTGTTGTATATAATATCATTTTGAGTTTATTAATTTCAGTATGTTTTTGTAGTAAGCGATTGATGTATAATTTTAATTCTAGGATTTGATATTGTCTTCAATAAAAATGAATTATCTTATGGCAAAAAAAGTTGTGTTTGTGGATTTCTAAAATTAGATGCATGTTGGTTAAATCCAGTGTTTTATGTAGCACTTATGTCTGCAACCAATTCCATCCCCAACTAGCAATTGCACGAACCATAAACTCGAAGCTCCGTAAATAATAACAATAATGTAAAACATATTCCAAACATGTGCTGGATGTAATACACCGGGTCCGGGTGTAGCTAAGAATTTTTCATTCCAAATTAGTTCTTAATATGACTGTAACCATAGTCCATAGCAACCAAAGTTGACTAGAAATAATACTTAGCCCGCATAGCTAGGACAATGTTCAAAAACATTGACAAGAAATAATATGATATTAAACTAATAAAAATTGTTACTTACTCTATGTGTATTGTAATCAATGGTTAACATTTCACAATGATATATATTTTAGAACGCTAAAATTTTTTACCTATTTTTAAGTATATTATATTCAACTATTAAATTTGTAATTGTATTATAATTTTATTAGTTAAATATAAAATATTTGAACATATACCGAGTAAATATTTTGATTGCTTAAAAATAATAATTTAATCAAACAAGATTTAAGATAATGCATATCTGGTTTAATTTAATTTTAAATTCTGTTTTTAAAAGCACTCAGCGTCATTATAATTTAAGCTATAAATCCTATGAATTTAAAAAAAAATTGTCATGAAATATAAAATTTTGATATATAAAATTAGAATATTATTTTGGGTTCATTTTCTATGAATTTACTATCTAATGAAAGCTACATCTTTGATGTTTTTTTCGTGGACCATTAAGAAATTATCCAAAATTTATTGAGCAAGAAATGAAAATGAAAAGGAGAGTTGACCCTTGGAGGAGGGGTCACAATTTCATAAAACCCATCCAGAAAATAGAAGAGTCTTGGGAATTACGACACTGCAATTTATAAATTGTTGAATAGTCTTCTCAGTTATTACTCATCTCTTTCAAAATATCCTCGTTCCTTTATTCTGAAAATTGCTTTGAAGCCAATTTCTCAACAAAGAGTCCCTTCCAGATATGGGCATAATATGTAAAAGCTTCTCCTTCATGTTAGGGACGCTATGCGGTGTCTACATAGCCCAAAACTATAAAATTCCTGACATTAGAAAATTCACCCAGTCAGGCCTTGTCATGGGCAGACAAATTGAACAAACCTATCGCAAACCATCACCAGGTGACAACAACGGCGACAACAGTGTTTCGGAGTGATTTATTCCATTACCATTGTCCTTTGCAGTTGTGTTTTTTTTTTTTTTTTGCTATTGCACTCTTTATTTATATGGCATACGTTTGGATGCGTAGTAACTAACAGTAGGTTGAGAACATTTTAATTCCTGCACACCACACCAGGTGGCTTACTCGACCAATGTGTTTGCTTTCTCGCGTAACTCCTTAATACGTGCTTTTCGTTAAACGTGAATGCACAAAATTTATATCTGCCTCGGTGACTCGCAACAATTTTACCAGGGCGTAAACCATTAAGTCCCTTTCAGCAGCTTGCAGAAGAAACACGTAAACAGCTGAAAACTGACAAACCAAAGATTCAAACAAAAGGAAAAACTTAGCATCAAGAAAAGAATAAAAGCAGTGATTAATGGGCTCAGCCTCAGCATTACATCAATCCAGAATGCGGAACCAAAATAAGGTACATCAGGAACCAAACCATTCATAGATTCCCTAACTTCGGTTTACTATTCGGCCAGTCTAAATCACCACTGGACCAACAAATTGTGGCTCAGATATTTAATGAATCAACAGCTTGAAGTTCCAATAATATTAATACATCAAATTATAAATTTACAAACAAAAGGAGCGTACAAGTCTCAAAAACTATGGTAAGGCTGCAAAACTTGAAGCCAGTACTCCATGGTAAAAAATATCAGTTTGGTTTTCTTTCTATGTTCTCTTCAAATAATAGCCAACCAGTATTCCTAATAAACCAACCAGGAACACAACGAATAAAGAGAAATCGCCAGCACTGTTTTTGCTCACTTGCTTTCTCATCAGCTCCTGTTGCAAGGAATGGGCACATATTATAGCAAGGACAGCTAAGTGTAAACAGCAAGAAACACCATTAAAGAACCAAAGCATTCTACCAATCAGTATGAGAAATTATCTTTTTAAAATGAACCACAACATGCATCAATGGACACTATCATTGAAGGCAAACAGCGATGCTACAACAAATTTTTTTTTTTACTTTAGTCTATGCCTTGCAACCTCTCCACAGCAGAGGGAACTTTTCATTCATCAATGTAACGTCATAAATGCAGGTATCATATTGTGAATTCCAGTCATAGGAACAAGGTTCACCATGTTAGAAGCAACCCCACATTCACCCAAACCAAAAACCAAAATCTATAATATAGTGGCATTAGTATACCAGTTCCTGTTGTAGCTGTTGATTTTGCTGCAAAGCTGAAGCCTTCTCCTCAGTCAACTTTGAAATTGAAGACCATACCTGAAAAAACCATCATAATGTTGCAATATAAAATTGGGGTTTCATAAATTCGTAATTTTGCATGCAATTATACCCACTATAGTTTACGTCCAACCAGAAGCCTTTGAAAGTCGGATCAATGTCTTCCTACTAAGACAAAAATGCAAAAGGTCCAACTTGGACAGCTTCAGATTCCAGGAATTGTTCTTTCATACTGGACAAGCAACATAATCCATACTTTGATCACATGTTCAATCAATTTCAGTATGTCCATTAGAGCTACATCATAATAGATGCAATTACATGCTCTCAAGATCTTGGGTGAAGAGTACAGAATAGAAGCTGTCGATCAGCTTTTATAAGAATCAGTATTATGAACTAAACATATAACCATTGCAACACCATCAAAGGATTACAGTATAAACTTTATAGTTGCAAAAGGAAGCAAATTTTCATGATGAAGCACCAAATTTTATACAAAAGGCAATTTACCTCTGACAATTTCTCCTTCCGCTCCTCTAAAGATCTTGATACCTGCATATTAACAAATGATATTAAATGAATATGCTTAATCAAATGCACCAATATGACTACTTTCATACAGAGAACAACAGAAATACTTACAGCTTCAAACAATAACGAGTCCTGATTACCATTCTCAAGCACAGAAGACCTTGGAGATAGTCCTTCTTCAGGTTCTTCAGGGACAGGTGAGGGAGGATTAGCACGGATGTAGACAACTCGCAATTTAAAGTCCTCACCAACTTTACCATCCACCTTGTTAAACTGAAAAACCAATCAATGCCATCTTTAGTTGAAGAAGACAAAAAAAAAAGGCGGGGGTGGGAGGAGAAAAAGGAAGTGAGGAAAAATCAGTCCCACCATATCTGCAGTTATGTCTTTGGTAGTCACACCATCAGGTGCAGCAACACTCTGAATAAGGAATTTGTCCTTGCATTGCATATCAAGAGGTGCCTCTTTTTGGGCTTGCATTGTAACTGCAACAGTTCATTCCAAAGCTAATTCAATATATGCCAGCAATGCAAGGAACTCATAATAAGCATGCAAATTAACAGCCATGAAGATGAATATTAAAACCGGAAACAACTAATGAATATTCATTCACCAGTAACATTGCAAGCAGCGCCGGGAAAAATGATGCCAGTGTTGGGTCGAACAGAATACTTCTTGGGATTGGTGGTTTTGACCTACTCAATTCCAATCCAATGTTCAATACATGAGATATAGTAACAATACATACACAATATTGATCGATAAAAGATACCTTAAAAGCCACATATTTATCTGATTTGTTAGTCAATTGCATAGAACAGGTGCTCTGCTTCTTCAATTCAACTTCACAGCAAATACAATAACAATCAGCAGCGATAACTACACCGAACAAAAAAAAAAAAAAAGACTCCATTGCTTGAAAAAAAGAGTAGATAACAAAATTTTCTAATTTCAGTTCCGTTTTCACTAATCGGAGAGAGAGCGTGAGGAGCTTACAAGGGAATTTGAGTTCCCAGGGTTGAATGTTAAGAAGATCGCCGGTGCTCATGACTTGTTCCGATTAGAAAAACAGCTTCGAATTTTACTACAATTGAGAGATTTATATCAAAATTAGGGTTTCTTTGGGGAATAGCAGAAGAAAGAGGAGGAGTTGTTCAGCAGTTGAATTCTTCTATTTAGAAGAGAGGGAAATACAAAGTGCATTGTAGCAGCAGCCAGCAGAGGAGCGCTTTTTTTTTTATTATTTTTATGTTTTTCCGAATTCCGTAGAGGGAAAATTGTGGTACTTACTACTAATTAGTAGTTAGGTTATGCATGACAAATACGAACCGTTTGATTTAAGGAAAGTTGATCCACGACCATAGAACCCTTTTGATGGCATTCAATTTGAATAGGCTGTGATATTTGGTACGCGAACATCCGTCACCGTTAGCCAGCCCAGGTTGGCGGTAATTTATCAATGTTTTTCTTTGTACAAATTTCTTGAGAGCTCAATGAACTCATATTTTCTCCAAAAAAAAAAAAAAAAAAAAAAAAGGAATCGGAAAATATCAAATGACTAATCACCCATAATAACCTAATTTTAATTGTCAACTTATACTTGCCTTTTATTTAGTTGAATTCTACCCATAATTCTTTTTTTAATGAATTTTAAATTTATTTAAACCAAAGCTACAAAAACTCTTGACATACGAGAGAGATTTAATAACAATGAAATAAAAAAATGTAACTAAATCTCCAACATACTTCATTAATAAAAATTAATTTAATTATAAGTAATTCTATAAAATTAAAAATAAAATTTACAAGATTTTTATTTAAAATCAAATATACTCGACATAACATTTTATAAAATTTATCTAATGACATTATGGGGTCGTTGAAGCCTAGACCAACTCTAGCCTCTAGGCAGAGACATTAGGACCTTAAACATACAAAATTTAAAGAATTTTTTAAAATAACTTTTATTAATAATTTTCACAATTTACATTGTTCTCCACATATGATATATATGGCTAATTATTTTATAATAGTTTTACAAAATCCAAATAACAATACGATAATTTATTAAAAAATCATTGAAATTATTAATATTAAATAATTTTGGGCGTTAAATTTAGTATTTTGCAGTTATTTATTTGTGTTAAAGCTATGGCTTAGATAAATTAGTAAAAATGAAAATAAATTTATTAAAAGATTTTAGTCAGAATTGTGTTGATAAAACAAAACACCACTAGCAGATATAGTAATTGTTAATGCATGTCAGGAATTATGATCAATTTTAGTTCAACTCATTAATTAATAAGTAAGAACTTATGGAGAAATTATAAGTCAGAAATTGATTTCCCACCTAATTCTGAAAGTGAAGTTAGTGAACCAAAAGGAGCACTTGTATGGTAATGTTTTGTTTTCATGTCTTTAAATGTAGCCTAGGTGACAGTAAACTGACAAACTATTTAATAACAATGTTACCAACTTGAATTATAGAGTGCTAGTTTGAAAATCTGAACAAAAAATCCTCTAGAGTGGTTGCTTGAATTATGGTCCTATTATATTGTGTTTCATACTTGAATTTACCTTTTGAAATGTGCATTGATTACGGGGATGGACCAAGGAACAGATGGAAAAAAAAAAAGAGGGCTGTGCCTGTGTCCCTATTACGGGCAGCCAACATGAATACGTAGGAAACTCCAGCAACCATATCAGCTGCCCTACACATTGATTTTCTTGTCAGAGTTTTCATTTTCATCTCCTTCTTGTTTATACGAAAGATCCCAAACGAGCTAGTAATTACAAATTTTTACGAGCAGAAGAGATTTGGACATAATGTGCAGCAGTGACAAAGGAGTGGATGATTTTTGTATAATCCTTGGCTGTGGTCCCGAATCGACGAAATACACACAGCTGTATCTATATATGATGTAGGAGGCCAAGAAGAGGTGAGCTGCTGGAGCGTTTGATTCTTTAAAACTTGTATAAATAAGTGGGTACGTTTGAATCTCAATCGCAGGGCAGTCCGTGCCTCTGAAGAATGGTACAATAGTGTTCCTTCCAGCTCATTAGCTGATTCATGCATATAAACCCCACAACACAGCTCGTCTTTATTTCAGGTGTATGTGAGTGTGTTACAAATAAATAAATAAACTACTTGTGATTCCAACATAAAGGATTCGAAATTCCCCATTGAATGTTGTTTTGCTATAAAATAAAAGAACCCATATTTTTTATTTTTTATTTTTTCTGTTTTTTTAAAAAATAACCCATATATTTTTGTTTTGTAAAATATTCTTTGTTTAGCGAACAGCATACTCTAATTAGCAGAGTAGAGAGGAGAGGAACCATGCATGTTGCACATAACTTTCTTCATAGTCTCCGCAAAAGATTTGGTCTATGTTATGAATATTTAAAGTCTTTCGTTGGTCCCCCAAATCTAAATAATTAAATGGGTCTCCTCAAACCTTTTATAATGTGTAACTGTCAAGTACTTTCGCATAGAGACTAATTAATATTCACAACGTCACATTTTATCTAGTCACTTTCAATTGGAGGGAAAATTCAATCCCCATGCTTGCTTTTCCATCATGCCAGCAACTATGGTTCTACCAGTTTTGGTTCAAAATCATTAACCAACACTTGTAAATTCAATATGGCAAATAAATATATCATGAAATTGCCAAATCATGATTTTAACAATTGCAATTACCTACCAATTTTTTTTCAATACAATCCCAGACAGCAGTGTTTCCCGCAAATTTTCGTTAGAACTTTAACCATTAGATTAAAGTAGCTCAAGCCATTTAACTAATGATAAATTTAGTAATTTTTACATAAAATACATAAGAAATTAATAAAAAATTTCACAAGTTCCCAATAAATTTTAAACCCATAAAATATAATATAGTCAAGAAGACCTTCCCTCTTCTCAAATGTAGAGGACATTGGGAGGAGAAAACAATAAATAACTGAATAAAAATGGCTACTGATGTTTTGTCCTCTATTGCTTCCTAGGGAAGAAGAAAAGAAGAAATTGAAAGACCATGCAATTGCAGCATCTCAGTCTTCTCATAATTGTAATTGGCATGTTCTCGCTACCACTCACTGTCCCATTTAGATAATAAAATTCATAACCAATTCCCATGATTCAAATTCTCTAAACAATTTGTATAAATTTAGCAAAAAAAGAAGAAGCAAGTATTCACCTTCATATATGTAATTCATCCAAAAGATTAAAAAAAATGTCAGGCAAATAGCAGTAAGTACTATATCGAATAAATTACAATTTAAAAGTTAGATTAAGGGGCAGGATAATTGAAGATACGAAAGCTTAAATCAAACCCCATCAATCAGGGAAGAAAAAAAATAAAAAAAAGGCGACGATAATAGGGTCCTCGTTTTGTCACTATTCCTTACTGTAACCCTGCAAATGAAGGGGCCAAAAAGAAGCCATTGAATAATAATTTGATTTGCCAGGCAGCAGACCCAAACCCACTAAAATTGCGAGACTTATAGGAGAGAGAATGTGTTCAACAAAATTGGGAGGGTTTCTTCAATTTTTTTCCCCAAATTACCCCTCTATTAACATTCAAATTACCTACCTACTTACCCCCGCACCGTCACTCCCCTTCACCGTAGTTCACCGGAATTTAATACAGCGGAGCCCGGTTCGGCGTCTTCTTTCTCCGGTTCATTAAACTAGCTGATATTTCGGAAATGCGTGGGAATATCGGCTTACAAGCCGATAAGCTACTCCTTTTCTTTCTCACAATTTCAGTTGTAGCAGTGCAAGCAAGAGTCCTGCACCCAACCTCCTCGTAACCACCTGAACTAGACGATGTCCGAGTTGAAGCAGCCGGTTCAAGAACCGAGTCTGGAGTCATCAAACCGTCGTCTGAAGAACCCGGCTCTGGCAACGACAAGAACTTACAATCTTTGAGAAAACTCGAAAGGCCACTTGCACCTTTTGTTATACCGACGTGATCAATCTGGAAGAAGATACACAAATATCAATTGAACTGAAGGAAACCCATGTTAAAGAAATTGGAGATATGAAGTGGGTAAGTGGTAGAATTATGAGAAAAATTAGTAAAGGACCTTGCAAGAAAGTGAGCAGAAGAGATATGGGTCTTGTAAGCTTCTATGGCAAGTACCGCAGATGTTGCCGGAGCCTCTGAATTGCCTTGTTTGTCGCCTTGGGTTTATAAAAACTACTTTCGCACTGTTAGTAGTGTAAGGCTGGAAAAGAAGAAATGAAACTTGATTAAGAACACTACATAGGGTTCCAAAAACAGGAAAAATTTAAACATTTGTGCTTTTTACTTTTTCTGGCTTTATAATTGGCTTTCAAACATAAAGTCATGAACAAACTAGAGAAACTAGACTGTTCTCCATTGTTAATAAAAAAAAAAAAAGTAATATGCAAACAGCAGACCATTTGCATCATAATTAAAATTAACAATAATTCAAAAAAATGATGATATTCTCAGAATTCAATTCACTTACTTGAACAAAAGCACAGTCAAACAACTTTTGAGCATCACCCAACCTTATAACATCGTGATATACGTATCTTCTTATCTGAAACCACAAATAAAGAACATAAACAAAAAGTTCACCTGTTTCCTTCTGTTCAGGAGATCTTTGAACAAAATAAAAATCCTGGAGTTACAAATCAACCCATAATTAAGGAGGATTTAAAAGGCAAAATCAATAAATTAAACCTGCAAGAGTCGGTGAGAGCTGTGAGGAGACAGGCAGTGAGGGCAGATACTGATGCAACAGTCCAAGCAAAATATGTTCTTTTCATTTTTCTTTGCTTCTTCATGAACTATACAAGCGTTAAAGAACTTTTCTGATAGTAGAACTTGAAGCCAGTAAGGTAGCAGATTTGGAGAAACCAGCTGTAGATGAACAATAATTCAATCAAGAAAGTAAAAGAAAAAAAACAAAGAAACAAATTAATTAAAAGACCACACAAACCTCACCATGATTTTGGATTTTCGTGTTTTCGTATTTGAATTTGATGAGAAAGACAGGGAGAGTGTGGTCAGGGTATATAAAGATAGTGGTGGAGGAGTGTACAAACTATAATTGCTGAGAGAGAGGAACGGCGCCTGGCAACTGATGCTGCTACTGCTGTAGTAGTAGTGTTACTGTTACCAATGAAAAAACAGCAGAAAGAGAGTGAGGGGTTGGTCTCTATTAAAGACAGTGGTGTGTATGTGTGTCATGTTTTCGTGTTTGTACAACATACTGTATATAAATATAATAAATAATAAAATAATTCTCTAATGCAGAGGAAAGCTTGGAAAATGCCAAAATGAAAAACCCAAAAGAAAAATAAAGAAAAGCGGACTATTT
>CATIWM010044273.1:0-38708 GCA_949671775.1 Mallotus repandus
GGTATTTTTAAATTTTTATTGTTTCAGCTGACTTTTTTATGAGGTTTTGTTTAGTTGTTGTTTTAGATTTTTTTATAAGTATATCAAGTGTTTTTCCTTTTTTTATGTTTGATTTCTATTTTTTTCATTCATTTTGAAGGTTTTTTTTTTAAGACTAAGTTGTTTGTTGTTGTTGCTATGTTTTAAAAAGAGAAAAGAATATTTAGAAACAATTTACTAATAAAACAACGAGAAAAGAATAATATCTGTAACAGTATATTGAACGAGATCCATAATCAGTTTGCTAAATAATTCACAATCTTATAATATTAATTTTTAATATATAAAAATAATTACAATGTTAATTTTTATATATAAAAAATAATTATAAAAATATTTTTTTGTAAAAAAAATTTTAATTAAATAATATTTGATTCTCACTCCATTTCTCAGACAACCAAACAGCTTCAAATTTACATTTCTTTTTCCATTCCTTTTTTTTCATTCTAATTATAATTTCAAAGTATGAACCAAACGCCCTCTTAATTTATATCGAAAGAAAAGATTAAAAATGTACCCTCAACTTAAACTTTAAACCTGGACAAACATAAGCCAAAAAAATTTATAAAATAATATTAAAAAAACAGCGATGTCAAGCAAAAAGGACAAAACAATTTGGGCAATGATTGCAGAGTAACTGGGATAAAGATACAGTTGATTGACTTTCTACGTTGCAACTATGGCTACATAACATCTTGCATTAGATTTTTGTTTACAAATTAGCAACTAAATAGATAAGTCAACCGCATGAACAAAACTATAAAGATCTCATAATGCCACTATACATGAGAGGGAAAAGGGTAAGGGAAGGAATGCCAAGGCAATAGCAATATGACGGCTTGAAATACACTGCCGTGTACATGATCTGTAGCAAGACTACTGTACTTTTCAACCTGGCAGTAGGTAAAGCAAAAGGTCCACCAATTCTCTGAATGTAGATTTTATTCCCTCATAATTAGCAGGCGCACTACATAATGAAACACATCAACACAATTGATATCTTTCTTCTTTCCTTGCTTCAATACTATCAGTGCTTCTTTGAAAAGAACAACCTAGATGCATATGGATGGATATCTGACTTCACTATGTTGTCCGTCACAAAATTGACCTGTGTTGGAAGTAGACCAAGGCTCAACAATGTACTCCACAAATTCTCAGTCATCAGCTGTCAGAGGAGCCCAATTTGTCCTTAGCTTCATGGGCAGTTTTGAAGTCTGCCACAACAATTCTTAACAGGCAGCAGAAGATAACACATCATCCGAGTCCACCTTTAGCTGAGAACACAAAAGAGGCAGGCATATTTGGACTTCGTTACTAATCACTATTACTTATTTGGTGATTTGAGGTTAAGACTGACTTTTCTAAATAGTACGCTAAATCATGGACTGAGATTTAATTTACCCAAAACATTACTTACTATCTTCAGATGGTTCACTAAAGCTCCATGTATTAGCTTTTTGAGCTTGTCACATTGGTCAACCATATGGCCCAGTTTGATCAATTCATCAAGTTTGCACCACAGGCGCTCTATGGCTGAGTATGGGAACCATGCTGCAAATGGTCTTTTCCGATGCATCAGGTCTGGTGGTCTCTGCAGAAGATTAACAGTACAGCATTCATCAGTAAAACACCCACATTCTATAAGAATGAAAGCATCAGCTGCTTTAGAGATTAAAGATATGATAATGAGGTCAATACTACTCAAAAGAAACACACCACAAACAAACATGTCTATTATTAGATTATCATCTTTCACTTATGCCTATCATTATCTGTCTGGAGATCAAACCACTAACTGATGATAACCTTTGAATACACAATCAAAATACTAGAACAGTTAATACTTTTTCCTAATGAAGTGGGTCAGTTCCTATTGTCTCCTAGTGTAAATATAAAAATTGCAGCTAACCTAGATTCTTAAATGACCATCAGTTACTGAAATTTCCAAGAACATTCATTAGTCATTCAACTCATTAAGAAGATTTAGTACAAATAAAGGCTCTTATTAGCGCATGCGGTGATAAGAAATAAAAAGAATACACTTATGGCTAATTGGTCCAAACAAAAAAGCCAAATTTTTTGGATGATGGACTGGATGATTGAAGGAGAATCAAGATTTCAAGTAATTATCCACATGTATTTGGCAGTGCGGGGAGCACCGTTTGTACCATTTATTTATTTGTGTTAATCAATCAAATTAACAGTGATTTACTAGAATTGAAATAGTAGAATGTAGTGGTTTAATGAGACATGGAGTTGGCTACAGAGAATTGGAGCATAAGTTATGGAAGCGGGATGCAGTGATTAAGGGAGGATCTGTCACTGGAGAGGCAGTTGGATAATCATACGGAAAATAATGCTTCATTGGATATAGTGCCTTAGTGAAATTATGGTTATTGGGAGCAGTTGTAGTACTAGATTTAAAAGTGGAGCTTCAAGAGTAGAAAAGGAAGGGTTAATTGCACAAAAAGTCACTAAATTTCATTTTAGTTTCATAGCTTTAATTTGTGATGCATCACAACATATCAACTTCTCAGAATCTGGCAGCATGGGTAACTATATACAGAATTTTCAGAAGATGGCAGCACAAGAACTAATTTAGGATATATTTTTTCCCTCCCAAAACTAATACTTATTCAGGTACTAAACAAAATGCACGGTGAAGCTGCAGTTCCTTATACATCCACACATCATCCAACTAATTACCATTTAAAAAACAAATCAAGCTAATCATGAGACTGTGAAACTAATAAACTAAAACATATACAAAATCTGCAGTACATTTATTCTGGTGAAGCAAAGTTTGTAACTTACCGCTGATGCAAATGATTCCATATACTCTAGCAACAAATTTGTAGCTTCCATAAGTCGGCCATAATCAACATATAGCCAGAACAAAGATGCAGGATTTGACTCTTGGCCAGTCATCCCCCAGTTCCTCTTCCTTCTAAAATCCTGCCACCCCATGATAGTACAATTCAAGCTGATCACCAAGACTTTGTATTTTGACACAACAATTACAAAAAACCATATCTATTCATGTAAATAAGAAAACACTAAAGGAGGATATGGCACTGATGAAACTGACAACAGACAGTTAACTAAGTTTGATATTTCTGTATTACACGAGAATTTTTGTCCCAGAGAAACTGAAAGACAAATATCAGACTTTAAAAATTTGACCATCTGCAATGTCCCATAACACATGCAAAATAGAAGGGAAAAAAATGAAAAAAGTTAAATTTTACAGTATTTTGGTATCCTTTCGTCAATAAACTTTTAAGTATTTTAAACATTCCTAGAATACAAAAGCAAATAATTAAGAAAGTATTAACTAACCAAGCAAGAAACATTAAAATGTAAGTTGTGAAAATGAGCTTAACTAAACTTCCAACATACGTTCTACCATGCAAAAAAAAAAAAAAGGAATATTATTAGGCCACTCTTTCTAACAACATGCTATTAGCATTCATCTTAATATAAACTGCAGATCAATAAATTTTTTCAATTTTAATATGAAATAGAAGGTTGTATAAAATCCCCAAAAAGAAGATGCTAACTTATAAATTTATCAATACCTTTTCCAAAATCAACAGAGACAAACAATAGATAGGCTCAAAAAGTGTTAAAAAAAAAAAAATCCTTATCAAGCCAACCAATGCAGTGTACTGCAATGGTATTAACTGCAAGTTTGACCTGAGAATAAAAACTTCAGCCCTGGCTTGGCTCTTGGTTTAATCATCTTTTGTTCAATAGAAAATTGCAAAGAGGACACAATTAACTTAGCATCAAGATCAAACTGCATACTTGAAGATGGCAACACAAGACTGAAGATAAAACGTAAAACCCCTCCATCCCAATGCTATAGGCCCACTTTGACTTTCGTACAAATTAAGAAATATAGTTAATGTAGTTGAGTTATATACAATATTTTCCTAATCCACCCTCAAATTAATATTACATAACTCTTCCTATTTACCAATTAGATGGTTAAAATAAAAATGAAAATAAGAGCTCATTGGTCAATGTTAACATAACTATATTCCCAAAAGAGAAATAGGACTATTGTTTGGGACATACCAAAAAAAAAAAAAAAAAAGAGAGCCTATAAGGGAATAAGTAATAGTTGCAGTCTTGATAAACTTCCCCTTCTTAGCACCTTTTATAGTTCATTTCCACATTATACAGCCTGACATGTCATAGTTCTTCAAAACCAGTTGAACAAATTGGATCCTATCCTAGATGAGATGCTTTTGCATGTTCATGAAATATTTAAATATGGCCTACACATACATTTAGTGACATGCATATATGAATGTAAAATTTGAGTGCCCCCTTTGGCAAATATGCATTTAGTTCATTGCTTTAGTCGAAATGAATAATATTTCAAATTCACTGAGCTTCAGTCCTTGCATTAAATATTATGCATATTAGTTCAAATTACTCTATTTTTGTTTATATTATAACATTGGGCTTCTCTTCAAAATACTACTAAAAGATTGCTTTTCTAGAACCCACGAACTAAAAAGCTGCCCTTACTTAAACTAAGAACCTAATATTTATAATATTTGTTGCAATAGAAGAACTAAAGAGTAAGGAATTTTAAAACTTAGGAACAAGCATATAAAATTGTCAAACTGCGCATTTTGCCAAATACCAGATGTAATTTTGTTATTTTTATTACACCTAGAAGTAAAATAGAAAGATACTAGTGCTGGCTGCAAGAGTTACCTTGAACATATGTACTAGCCATAGAGGTAACTCAATCCGAGGATCTGTACGAAGAAGTGTCTCAGCAACAGTTACAGGTAATCCAGCATGAAAAGCTTTATATTTTTCCTGCAGTAAAGGCATCCTATTCCTTGAGAACAAGAATAATGAAAGAGATAAAGAAAGTGTACAACAATAAATGTTCATAAAGGTTAAAACCAAACAAAAAGTAATCATAATAATAAATGGAGAAGCCAGAATCATATTGGATAATTTATTTCTTTTCTTACCAAGGAGAGGATATCACAAATCAAGGTGCTGCAATCCATAACAAGCATGAAAAATAGAACTTTTACACAAAAGAAAATGAACAAAAAACTAAAATACGAAAGCATCCACAAGTTACAAAGAGAGAGAAAGCTCCTATCTACTGTGCCAAAAATTTCAAAGTTCTCTCTCTCTTTGCTTTGCCATCATGTTTAGTCCAAATTGAACAAAACAGTAAAGGGTCATTTGGTTCATCAAAAGGCACTGACAGACTAATATTGGAATAGGCAACCACCCCTCTCACTAGGGACTGGGCTGATAACTCACTTGAATCAAGTCAAACCAGCTAAAAGTTTATCGAACACATGAAATATAGACATGGCAATTAAAATTTATGAAACAAAAGAATAATACATAAAAATTACAAAATAAAATAAATATTTTGTGAGTTAACTACTATCCAAAGGTGATAATAATAAGGATAGGGAAAGTGTGTTGGATGAAGCTAAAGCTAGAAAAGATGCCAATATTTCTTCTTTTGTTTTTCTATGAGCATTTGTCTTGCTCTTTTGTTGCATCTCTCGATTTTGCCTCTACTCCATAAACAATTCATGAAGGCTTATCTCATCCTAGTTGGCATGATGGTATGGCATAATAGATGAATGACTTAAAGAGTAATGGTATTTGAGACTTGGTGAGTTTACCTACCGGAACGAAGGCTATGGGTGTTTCCAATTAAGGTAAATCCTAATGGATCAATGGCTCATCTCAAAGCCTAACTTATTGCTAAAGAATATGCTCAAACTTATGAACTATCCTAATAAGTTCTCTCCTGTAGTTAAATTTCCATTGATCCACCACTTCATTTCCATGGCTGCAACCCATAACTGGCCACATCAAAAATGCATCTTACATGCCCTTCAAAAGGAAATATATATTAAACTACCTGGGTTTATAGCTCAACAGGAGTGTGGGAAAGTCTATCATCTTTGCAAATCTTTGTACGGTTTGGAACAAAGTCTTTGTGCTTGGTTTAGAAAATTCAGTTAGGTGATCCTAAAGTTTGGAAAGAAAAAAAAGCAAGTGTAATCATTTAGTCTTTCATAAGCAGTGTCAAAATGGCATTATTCTTTTAGTTATGTATGTTGATGCTAAAAATGATACTCTAGGAATTTCATCTTATGAACCTTTCTTCACATCTAGTTTCTCCTACAAGACTTAGAGATGTTAAGATACTTCTAGGGGAGATGTTAAGATACTTCTTGGGTGTTGTGGTAGCAAGAAGCAAGAAAGGCATCTTCCTTCTTCAAAGAAAATATATGTTTGACTTATTGACTGAAACAAGAGAAATGGGAGCAACACCATACAGTGCGCCAATTGTTCCTAATCTGCAACCTACAAAAAATGAAAAATTGTTTAAAGATCCCGAGAAATATAAAATACTAGTTGGAAAGCTAAGCTATTTTACAGCGATCTGCTCTGATATTGCATATTCTATTAGTGTTTTAAGTCAATTCATCAAGTCAATAAAAAATTACAGCAAATCAATGCTGCCTATCGATTGAATGGAAAAAAAAAAAATACTTGAAATGGCCTGATTAATCAAGACTATTTCAAAGGGAAAAGGAAAAATTATAGCCTTATCATAGGGACTGGACCAAAGATGGGAGGCCCAAGATATAATGGGATGAGGAAGACTCCATATGAATGGCTTGGCTTTGGAAGTCCATCTCACCCCGAAATCAGCGATGCTTGTACATTCTTAACAACAACAAAAGATGTTTGGGAGTCTTTCAACAGACTTATTCAAGGTTAAAGACGCAGCCCAAATCTACGAGTTGAAAATCAAAACAACTTTAACCAAACAAGAGGATAAGACGGTCACAAAGTATGCCAACATTTTGAAAGGATTGTGGCAGGAGTGGATCATTACCAATTTATAGAGATAGATAGCAGGTCACAAGAAGCTTGATTTGGTGAGAATTAAAATTTTAGGCAAAGATGATTTACCTCTACTAAGTGACGTCATTTTAATTACCCTAGTCGAAGAAAGCAAGAGAGGATTAATGCTTGAGCCTAACCAAGCTGACAACTCAGGAATGGTGGCTAATGGGAGAGGCTGGTGGTCAAAAGTACTAAAATAAGTCTTTTTCCTTTTGAATTAATTCATAAGGATATATGGGGTCCATCAACAATTCCAACTATTTCTGGACATTACTGATTTGTCTCATTTATTGATTGATGATTGTACAAGAGTTATCTGGACTTTTCGCTTAAATCCAAATTTGATGCAAGTGATATCCTCCCACACTTTTTTCCATGATAAAAAACCAATATGGTGCGCCAATAAAAAGGTTTAGGACGGATAATGCAAAAGATTATTTCAATTAAACACATTTTACATATTTTCAACGACACAAGGTTATTCATGAATCATCATGTGTCTACAAGCCACAACAAGACGAGGTTGCATAAAAGAAATGACCATCTTCTAAACACTACCCAAGCACTATTATTTCAAAAAAAAGTGCCAAAACACTTTAAGGGGAAGCAATTCTTATGGCCACACGTGTCATAAATAGGTTACCATCCCGAGTGTTTACTTCCAAAGTTCTATAAAGGTATTGTCTCAATTTTATCCAAGCTTCGGTAAAACAAACGAACTTATTCTTAAAGTATTTGGGTCTCACTTATTCATGTTCACAATCAAAATAAAGAAAAATTGGATTCTAGAGCCATCAAATGTGTCTTTGTGGATTACTCTTCAACACAGTGGGTATAAATGTTGTCATCCACCGACCAAAAAAACTCTTCATTTTTGCAGATGTTACTTTCATTGAAACTGACCCAAATTTCAACCAACCTTATCTTCAAAGGGAGGCATTTTTGTGGAAAATAAGGATAAAGAATTTTTCCTTCTTGACTTGCCACTGTTGTCCACTAAGTCATCTTCACAGACTGAAAATGAGCCTCCACAAACCCAAAAAGATCCTTCCTTATTGGATTCACAAATAGATAGGAGGGAGACCAGTACTGACAATCAGTTCTCACAGGTTTATTCAAGAAAGAAAAAATCCACAACCTGAACCAAGGCTAGACCAGATGAGGTAAGATCTCTTAGCTCTACCTCTCAAAATGATTCCTCATCTGACATTAATTTAACCGAAAAGGGGATTTTGTTCAAGAAAAATGACAAACTCACTCTAGAGGCCTATATAGATGCAAACTATGGAAGTTCAATGGTTATTAGAAGATCCACCTCAGGATAATGCACTTCCTTGGAAGGAAATTTAGTTACCTGGAGGAGCAAAAAAAAAAAAATGTTGTAGCAAGATCCAGTGTGGAGTCAAAATTTCAAGCAACGGCACAGGGTATGTGTGAACTACTATGGTTAAGAAACATTCTAGAACATCTCAAACTTAAGTGCTAGGATCCTATGAAACGCTATTATGATAACAAGTTAGTAATCAGCATCGCACACAATTCGGTGCAACATAACCAAATGAAGCACATTAAAGTTGACCGACACTTCATCAAGGAGAAGCTCGACAGTGGTCTCATTCGCATACCTTATGTACCAAGAAAATCACAATTAGCAGCTCTTCTCACCAAGGGACTCAATGGTCCACAATTTCATGAGATTGTAAGCAAACTGGTAGTGGACAATGTCTATTCACCAACTTGAGAGCGTCAGGATTTAGGCTTGTAACTATATTGTAATTTAAGCTACAATGAAAAGTTAATTGGGTCAACCTTAATTAGGGGATTAGGAGATTTGTTTATGTCCTTGTAAATCAGCTACTATGTATATACATTCCTATAGATTCAATGGAAAATACAAGTAAAATATTTCACCCAAATAATTTCTTTCACCTATATTTCATGAACGAACTAAGCACATTGAGTCTAACTATCATTTTGATTGTGAAAAAACTACAAAAAAATATTTAATTTATATAGACAATGATACTGAAAAACAGGGAGATATTTTTATAAATGCTTTGAATAGTGTCTGTGCTATCTCTAACAAACTGAGCATGACTACCATCTATACTCTAGCCCACAATTCCATGAGATTGTAAATAAACTGGGAATGGACAATGTCTATTCACCAATTTGAGAGCGTCAGGATTTAGGCTTGTAACTATATTGTAATTTAAGCTACAATGAAAAGTTAATTAGGTGAACCTTAATTAGGGGATTAGGAGATTTGTTTCTGTCCTTGTAAATCAGCTACTATGTATAGACATTCCTAGAGATTCAATGGAAAATACAAGTAAAATATTTCACCCAAATAATTTCTTTCACCTATATTTCATGAACGAACTAAGCACATTGAGTCTATCATTTTGATTGTGAAAAAAACTACAAAAAAATATTTAATTTATATAGACAATGATACTGAAAATTTGGGAGATATTTTTATAAATGCTTTGAATAGTGTTTGTGCTATCTCTAACAAACTGAGCATGACTAACATCTATACTCTAGCCTAAGAGGGGTGTTACAAACAATAACAACTTATATATAGTTGTATAAAGCTTGAGTGCAGGAATTAGATCATAGTTTGATTATAGGAATTAGATTATAGCTTGATTAACTTGACTATAGAAAGTAGATTACCTTGATTGTAGGAAATAAATCTCTAACATTACTCCTAGTCTCCTATTTCAGGATTCATAATTTGTATATATAATTGTAACAATTCAATAAACACATTTAGTTTCACAAACTTGTACAGGTTAAATTGTTTTGGTAGCAATATTTAATTCAACAATGATAATTTTACATTTATATATATCTAATTAATATTTATACATATATTTTTATATTTTTATATAACCCCAATATTTTTAATATTCACAAAATTTTGTTTCCTGGACTTTCTAAAAAATTGCTGCTTTCTGTATTCACCTCTGCGTTTCCCCAGTTTAATGTTTCCACTTCCAGTTACTTAGTTTTATAGTACTAAAATTGGATTCAATTCTTAACGAATTAGGGTTTGTCAATGAATTTTGGATTACAATTAAGTAACATTAGTTCAAAGTTTGGGAATCATTAAAAAAAATATATAAGGGTTTAGGGTTTTCAAATGGTAAATATTCAAAGTCTTAAGGGCATTTTTTTCATTTAAAAAGATCACCTCCTAACATAATATTTTATATGCACTACTAGTTAATAAATATATGGATTGAAAGTTATAGTAACATGTAGGTATATAATTTATAATGATGGTTAGATAATATTATTATTGAATAATATATGAAACATTAAATATTTTATACAAAATAGTCACAAATATTAATGACTTTCTTTTCAGTTAGTATTTATTTTTCTTATGCTTTGTAGTGAAAGTTGTGAATGTAAAAGAAAATTTCTTAAAACTTTATTGGCATCAATAATCTTTACTATACTCTTCATGCAAAATAAATAAAAATTATTTCACTTTTTAAACATAAAGATAACCTACAAATAAAACAAAATGCAGTTAATAGATGAAGAAAATAAGTATATATTAAATAAAATTAATATATAATTTATCAAATAAATATTTATGAGTTCAAAATAATTAATGGAGCCAGAGTTACTTTCAAAGTTAATTCTTGTAAAATTAGTATTAATTGATTAAATATAATTATAACTGTTAGAAAAAGAATTCCTAATCATATAACTAACAAATTTTAGTTACAACTAATCAATAAACTTCTATCTAATTTTAAAGGATTAGGATTAATTAGTATGCTATGATCATTCGTGGTAAATACTTAAAATTATTAAGGGCATTTTTATTGGTTTAGACAATCACTCCATTAATGTACTTTTATATATGGTAGGAATATTGCATTTTGACCCACCTTATACCATCAACTTTTGGGAAAAAAATACATAGATCGTGTTTGAGCACTTCAATTTTTGCTATTTTGGTGTTTGAACCTTTTTTTTTTACAATTAAGTGTCTAACCTGGCAAAAAAAAAATTCCATGTGTCTTTAGCATGTTTTACAGATAAAAACACTTATGTGGCAAATTTTAAATAGTAAATTGAATTTAAATATCCTCCTTTTACATTATATTTTATTCTTTTACTCTAATTTTAAAAAAAATAGAAACAAATACTATTTTTTTCATTTACCAAACTAAATGTAAAAATTAAATATTATTTTTATTCTTCTTATTTTATTAATTGTAATGGTGGAATGTAAATTTTTATTTCATTTTAGTTAAGTTTTTTTTTTTTCACTTACTAAGTAAAAACTTGAAAACAAAAATATTTTACCTTTATTTTATTGATTATAATGATTTAATTTTTCTTTTTATTTTAGTTAAATTATATTTTTAAACTAAATTTTAAAGAATCAATATTATTTTTATTTTTAATAATAATGGCTGAAATTTTTGTTTGCATTTTAATTCAATTAAATAATATTTGATAATCTTTCCTTCAAATTTAATATAATGACTAAAAAACATAATCCTTTTAAGTTTAAAAAAAAAAGAAAATAAACTAAATATAAAATGAGGGTGTTTATGTCAATCTAGTATTTAAAATAAGACATATAAGCACTTTAACTGGAAAAACCTGCTAGAGACACCATTCTAAAAATTTTCTGCCAAATCATACACTTAATTGTTAAAAAAATAGTTTAGACACCATAATAGCAAATATTGAAACATTCAAACACCATTTATGCATTTTTTTTCCTTACCCTTGTACATTTATTTTTTGACACATTTTGCCCTTATTGCACAAGAGATGATGACAATTAAAAATCCAGTTTAATTTCTGCAACTTTAAAATTTTTCTATTAGATCCTTATAATTTTATTTTTAACTAATTAAATCCTTTAAAATTACTAAAATAACTCAACTAAATTTATCAAAATTTTAAGAGTTTCCCAAAATTTTCTTATCAAATTAAGATGTTTTCTATTTCTAATAAATTTATAATATTAAAGATAGATATTACTTTAAAAATTAATCAAAAATATTTATAATGAAATATGAATATTTTAATTGTACATTAAATATTTATATAAATAATAAAAAATATGAATGTTAAAGAATAATACTAAAACTCAATAATAATTAGTTCAAAAAAAAATATAAAAGTTATTATAAATTGTATTATAAATTGTAGAAACCAAAACTCAATAATAATTAGAATTTAATTTTTAGTTTGGAAAAATAAATTTTTTGGAGAAAAAAGCATGTAAAATATGTGGCTAGTGTATAACGCTAAGATTTAGAATCCCAAACTGAATAGGAAATTAAAAAAAAAACAAAGTTGCAAGCAGAATATTAATTTTTACGGCATATAGTTTTACAATACAAAATCCCACATTAAAAATGAGACAAATGAAAAGTAAATGAATAATCTATAAAATGTTATTATCTAACACATGCGCAAACTATGTAGTTGAAAGGTGAGCCAAGCCATTTAGTTGTGTGTTGAGCTTGCCTAGCTCGCAAGTTTGGCTCAAGCTTGTCAAACACAAGCTCAAGCTAAAGCTTGAGCCAGGGCTTTGAAAATTTAAAAAGTTCGAGCTCGTCTCGAGTTCGTTAATTTTTTAACGAGTCGAGCCTGAACTTTTAAAAAATTTCGGCTCAGTTACACCCCAAACAATCATCCCTCTTATAAATAGTATTCAATAAATTAAGAATTATATTAATTAATATTTTCTCAAATGAATAAGAATAACAATTTATTATAATATTATCTTCAAACTTACAAAATTTAAATTTACATTATTATTAATAAATCCTTTATCATCATAATGATTTTCTCATATTTCATAAAATATAATGGACCTTAACCATAGTTGAATAATATGTAAATTATAATTATGTAATTACAATTGGCATTAAGAGTTTTTAAATTTTTAAAAATTAGATATATAATTATATAACAATAATATATTAGTATTAAATAAATTAACAAGTTTATTAATTAATGTTTTTTCAAATGAATAAAAATAACAATTTATTATAGTATCATCTTCAAACTTCTAAAATTTGAATTTACATTATTACTTATAAATTCTTTATCACCGTCATGATTTTCTCATATTTGATAAAATATAATAGACCTTAGCCATATTTGAATAATACGTAAATTATAATTAAGTAATTACTACTGGTATTAAAACTATTTTTAAATTTTTTAAAAACTATATATATATATATATATATATATACACATATATATATTCCGGTCATTTTTTTCAAACTACATATTATACATCTTTTTTTGAAAAATCAGAAATATATTTAGAAAATATATGGGTGAATATGATTTGTTAAATATACCTGAACATAAAAATAACAATTAATATAATTATTAGTGTATTGAATATTATTTATAAGAGAGATGATTGCCAATAATAAATTTTATGTATTTATTTTTATTCAACAAATATTATAAATTTTCACTAGCATTTCATTTACTAAATAACTCATATGTCTTTTACTATTTATTAACTTTGAATTCAATTTTTTTATTAATTACATAAATATTTAATGAAAAATTAAATATACATATTTCATTATAAATATTTTTAACTTGTTAAAACTATATACATATACATTTTTAATATTATAAATTTATCATACCCACATCACAAGTAAATAAGAAAAAGTAGAAAAAATGAATAATTTTTAAATTTTTCAATAAATTTAGTTGAGTTATTTTAGTAATTTTAAACGATTTAACTGGTTAAAAATAAAATTGGGGATCTGATAGAAAATTACAGAGACTGAACTGGATATAATTTTTAACTGTCATTATCCCCTTCCATCCAATAAGGGTAAATGGGTCAAAAAATAAATACACAAGGGTGCAATATACCAAAACAAATGTGTAATTAGGTTGCGCAAACTTCCGAACATACCATACTAAAAACCGAATTGACCTAGTATGGTTTGGTTTGTTCACTCAATATTTCAATTTTTATGAACCGAACTAAACTGAAATTTCAATTCGGTTCAGTTTTATACCTAAAAAAAAATTGGCTAATCGAAGTAACCAAACAAACCAAAATTTTATTTTCTATTTTTTTCTTTTTTTAAATAGTATAATAATTTAATAAAAAAATATTAACATAATTAATATTTATAAAAATTCAATTTGGTTCGGTCAGTTCGGTTTTTATTTTAAAAATTTTGGTTTTCCGGTTCCGTTCGAATACGGTTTTGTTAACTCGGTCTGATAAAAAAAAACCCCAAAACCGACCAAATGCACACCCCTATGTGTAAGTATGTAATCAAAAAGTTAAATAAGGGATCAAAATGCATTATTCCTATATAAGTATAATATATTATATTCCACATGGCAAATAATTTTAAAATATAATTTAGGAATTTTATTTTCAATTCCATTTACAATTCTTTGTTCCTCAAAATATTTAAGCAAAAACTCCATTTCATTCCCATTCTGATTCCGATTTTGATCATGCTTGACCATTTGATACCTAAGTGATATCAAACAAAGATTAATTTTAATTTATGTGATGCTAACTCCACCTTAATCTGACCATAATCATAAGCATAAGTCAGCATCAAACTTCAACAAGACCCTAATATTAAAGGCTGCCTGAAACCTACAACAATTGTACACCATCCGCGTGCAACATAAATTTTAGATGACCATAATTAGGTGGAAGCTACAATGTAGCAACAAAAGAATCCTGAAATTTATTCTCATACCCATACACTAAGCACATGACTTAAACAATAAGAATTATCACAAGTGTAACAATAATTCGCTTGTTATATCTATGGTTGGGGTAATTATCTGTACTATCTCATGCCACATATGGACCACATTTGCAAAATATATATAAGGCCTAAAAATTCTATTAAGGCATTTCCCCTAATCTTCAGTTCCTTCAATGTAAATGAAAAAAAGAAAAGAAACCATTTGAGTACCAAGAATAGTAAAAACCAAGGGCAAAAAGAACAAACCAGATAAAGTTCAAGAGTCTCCCAATGTGTAGACCCTTTAGACTGCTGAGATATATTGTCAGTATCCAGAGAACCACAACCAACCACATCCTCTACTGGGGATGTTAACAAAAGACCACAAGTCTTCAAATCGTTTCTGAAAGTCAAGTCATTGTGTATAATGTCATTCATATAGCCCCATATCGTGTCCAGGGAAAGACAAGAAAGGGAAAAAGGAACAGAAAATGAATGCATAGAATAAGAAAAATAGCTCTTGTTATACCCAGCAAATGAGAAACCTATTGTATTTGAACAGCACTTCACTGACATAGCTGAGAAAACTTTTTCCAATTCCCTATTCAAAGAAAGGACAAAATCACAATTACAACCACAACAAATCACAATCATAATGAAATGACATTGTGCAACCAAAGCATGAGCAACAAACCTCTTCAACCCGGAGCCTTTCCAGAATTTTAAGAGAACTGTAAATGCCATATCATATAGATTTGACTGAACCAAAAGATCAACCAAATCTGAGGGAGCATTATCTGTTCCTGAAAACCAATTTGAAAGGAAAAAATTCATATATTATAAAAAGAAATGTCAATCAATTGGATGAAAATATTAAAAAAAAAAAAAAAAACAGAGCGAGAGGGACAGAGAAAGAGATTTAACACTAAAAACTCCTTGAAATGAAAATTTAAACATAAATCAGAAAAGAATTTATCATTCATCGAAAATTAGAAAATTAAATTCTGTATTAGGCCTTTATAGCTCAGGGAAAGTTATTTCAGTCTTAACTCAAAATGACCTCGAAATCAGATTTTCCATTATGCTTGCTGAAGATTGATTTAATGACAACATACAATAAACATGATCTTTAAAGACAGAGAAACATAAAACAGAATATGTTTTACCACTCGATGTCCATTTGACATTTGCTAATGACAGCAAATATTGAGCAGAAGTTAGCACAAACTCATTCTCAACTTTCTCAACATCAACATAAAAGTTCAGCCTTTGGTGCTGAACGTCAGTGCGTGCCACTGCAACAAAAGCAAAAATGCAACATTGCCTCATCAGAATGCTGTTTATAAAAGCTCGCATGTACGCACAATTGCCTCAGCAGTATGACAGCACACTTAATTATCCAGGTTTTACCAGTGAAAGTTGTGATGAAGAATGCAAATTGATAAAAGAAAATATGACTAATATACAAGACAAATAAACAGAAATGTGATTGCAATATTTACACTGTTCATTCACACTTTTTTTGGACTTTTTACTAGGATAACACTCATTACGAGAATTTCCTTCTGGCGGAGGATCAATCCAAGCATAAGCAGGATGAACAAGATGGAGCGCATTGATAGCAGCAGAAAGCCCATTTAGCCTCTCTTGCAGCATCAACGATATATGCTGGTGATCTTTCATAACTACTTCAGTTCTCAAGCGAGTTGAGTAGTGATACATGTAACTTGCAGCCCTTCGCCAATTATGCCGATGAATTTCAAATGCATAAAGCAGCTTATACGGGTTTGGCTTAGTCAAGATGTCTGAGCGTGCTGCCTACAAATTTCAGTAAAGAAAATTATCAGGGGCATTTGTCTGTGACAAAATATTATGAGAAAAATTCACACATTGAAGTTCATTTTTATTCTTTGAAGCATACCTTCCAGGCAAGCTCTTGCTCAATCTTCTCTGCTAATCCTATAAAGGGTATTTGACTGCCACAAAGTATCTGCAGTTCATATAAATTAATTGCTATTATTTTCTGTTTTAGTTACTCATACCTCACACTGCAGTATGTGACTCATCAAAAATCTAACACAGCTAGAAAGATAAAGAGAAAAGAAAATCAAGGGGGATTAAGATACACAATTTTGGGCTACAGTTTTTGATAAGCAGTTAAAGTAAACAAAAGTGTCAATAATTCCCAAATTTAAAATAGCATTGAAAACTATGGTTTGCAACTTTCTAAAGAGAGATTGTAAGAAAGAATATCAGAATGAAACAACAAAGAGATACTGAAATAGTCTCAATGATTTCACAAAAACCTTCATTCCTCCACGCTCATAGAGAACTATCATAAAACGCCTCAAACAAATATACTTGCTCTCCTCATCAGGATTAGAAAGTATTGCACAATATGCATCATATAGGTGATCGAGATCTAATGCAAACTTGAAGACATTAGCCCAAAGACGTCCTTTAATAGAAGTGGCTGATTCATTAAGAAAATCTCTCCCAGAGGAATTATCTTTCTGATTAAGTGCCTCATCAACTTGCTCAAGTGCTGCCAGAGCAAACTGGTAACCACCTTCACAAATGCCATATTGCTCAAATATCTGCATGGCCCACTGATAGTAGTGAAGCTTCCACACAGCAGATGATGCACAACCATCTGAAACAAAGATTAAATAGGAAAAATTCTTAAATAAAACCACCATTCTTAGAACGAAATTAAGAAAAATTACACCAAAATAAAACTACCAAAACCAAGATATGGCAATCCAGCATCATGAGACAAAGCTTGCAAAGATTGGGAAGCTCCTTGCCCAGACGAAGCTCTGAGTAGCACAACAACAACTATTAAACCTCATACTACACAAGCAAATTTACATATTCAGAAATGTACCTAGCAGAAGTTATAGCAATTATTCCTAAGTAGGTAATACACAATGCTAAAGAAACACAGTAATAAGAAAAACAGGAGATTCTAAGAAGCATTGTCTACCACAGATCCACCAACTCTATAGTATTGCCAAACAGCATTTCGGAATGTGGCAAGGAATAATGTTCATTCCACGACCATGTCTTTTATTTCATTAGTTCTATTTTATGCAACTCAGTGTTCCCAAGCTTTTAACTTATATATGCTTCTCATGGCATTAACAGATTGGCAAATACACAATGGAATAGGTGGAACAGTTTTCAGTCTTCAGACACTTACCTGAGTTGCCTCTGTGGGTTTTGCATCGGGCAAAGGATATGTAATAAGCAAAAACAAAAAGATAATTAAGCACCTGAAGAAACAGCGGACAGCTTCACAAACTTTCTTCTCTCTCAATATTCCATGGAATCCATAACGTCCCTGAGCAAGAAGGCAACATCCCAAAAGATGTTGAAGTACGCACCAATTGCCATCAGTATCTTGAATAGTTCTAAATAGTTTCTCTCTTCGTGAGTTGGACTCCACAATATTTAGCAGGAACTGCAATATGGAAAATAAAGAAAATGAAGTGGAAATAAGTTTAGCTGCATTCTCTCAAATGTTAATGAATATTACTTGTGTCTAGAAAAGGATGCCAATGAATAACCTCAACAGCATTGTACTGGCTATGCCTAAGGAGAATCAGTGCAAGTTCATTTGAACGTTTTAAGAAAGAATTAGATTCTTCCCCAGATTTTCCCCAAATAATCCAGCTTGTAAAATTTTGCACCAAACCAAGAATGTCCAATGGATTTGGAAGATTTTGTGAAGGGTGACTTGCAACCTTGCAGAAAGTTTGACCAGTTACCAAAAGTATAAAAGCCAACGTAAAATCACGTCTGCCCAGTTTCTCATTCCATGGTCTTTTATCTGTGCTTCCATCTGATTAAGGAAAACAAAGGAGGACAACAGGTTAGTTATAACAACAATTCAGCAACCTTAAAAGACAACTGAAATGAAGTATTTTTCTGGTATCCATGTGGTGGGGAAAAAATGAATGATTATGATACAAGGCAGAAACAGATGAATCAAATAACTACTCAAATACTCCTGTAGGTAAGAGCTCATCTTTCAAAGCCAGACAGGCATACAACCATTCTGGAACTAATAACAGAACCTTAGTTATAAGACAGTTCTCTATCAAAAACAAAAACTTGCTAGCAAGGACAACGCTGAAACATATTTAACAATTTGTACTAAATCATCATTTCGATTGAAAGTGATAACCAAATCATTACTCAGGTATCTCTCCTCAAAAAACAGAAAATTTGGTAGAAAAGAAAACCATATCAGAACCCACCTATTTGCAATGATGACAGCTGGGAACTAAAATCTTCAATTGCAGGAGATTCTGATGGAGTGGTACAGAGAAAATGAATTATCAGCCACTCAAAAACAATGTCTTGAATCATTGGAACAAGTTCAAGTTGTATTCTGGATGTATCATCAGGCGACATATTTATCTGCATTGAAAATGCAACAGATCTTATTCTTCCACATTTAGTAAAATCACCACACCAATGTCACATAATTCCAACAAACATGCCATAAGCATGCAAAACTGCATGGTATTCTAAAGGAAAATGTCAATTAAGTAATGAATTATGCAATTTGGTGAGATGCATCTTAATGCTTGTAACTGTCAGATGGAAAACAAAAAAACAAAAAAAAAGATTGAGAATGTGGCAAACATTACATACAACAAGCTGCATAGCACAATTGCACAGTATTTAAACCTAATACTAGTACACAGATTTGAGTTTTTCACAGTATCACAAGGATATCCAATTAGGAAACCTAGTATCAGAGCTTTACCACCAATAAAAAAATAAAAATAAAAATAAAAGAAGCTAACTCCAGCCAAATGCAACTAATTGATGCAAAACATCACACAACACTGACATTAAACTTCTCTCAGTTCTCTCAAGTATGCAAGAAGTGAACTTTTCAAACTTCCAAGACAATGCTTCTCAAATCATTTCCAAATAGACTAAAAACAAAGTAAAATATAAAAAGATCAGGAACTAATGTGAACTATCTTACGGAAAACTAAAGTTCCATCTAGAGTGGAACGTTTTGTCTAAACACTGTCCCCATAGAATACACACTGACTACTTATGATAAAGCAGGATACTGACATAAACAAGTACAGAATGAATTTTCAAGGAAACACCCCAGAACTATTTAAAAACTAAGCTGTTTCCAAATAACTGCAAACTACGCTAAAAAGATTTGAGGAAGTTGAATCATCATGTTTACTTGTCAAGTACAAAGTCAAAGTTGGACTTCTCTTTGGCCAATCAACTTCCTCAGCTCTAAGGTAGTAACTTGCACTGGAGGAAATTGGGGAATGGACAGAGGTAAGTTCAACTTCAAGAGAGGATGGAAGAATCTACCGAAATTAATTCTAAAATATTTGAATTTCATGAAGTAATTTACATCTGGAAGCAAAGGATTTTACTGACTTTTAAGTTTATGCATACAATTTGTGATAGATTGTATGGCAAGACATATAATAAGAATATACACACAAGAAAAGGTCAGCCACTATCTAAAAATGATGGCATTCTATTGCGATTGCAAATTTTAAAGTAAGCAGTTTTGTTTTTTTTTTTTTCACATGCACTGCATGTGAATTTTTAAAGTTGATTATATAAAAACTCTAATGATGATAAGATATATAGCTAATTCAAAATAGCCATGCATATTTTTTAGTTGTGATCCATCCATTACATAGGTAAATCATGTAAATAATTTTTTAAAAAAATAATGACACATTTAAATCAATTTAACCAGAATTTACACTCGTCATTTATCATTTATTTATAATCATAAATGTATTAAATATCATATGATTGTAAAATAATATATATTGATTTCATTATAATTATTGTCTAAATCTAAGATAAATTGTAAACACCGTAACTTTCGTTTCTTATAAATCTTTATTTTAAGATATATAAGTTTTTTCCTAATCCTATCAGGTTTACAAAGTTATAATTACTGGTTTACTGCTTTCTTTCTTAATTCTAAAATGTTTAAACAAATACATTTTCTAATTAAATAGGGATTGCTTATCCTAGAAAGCAAATTGCACACAAATAGTAATTACTAAATTAACCTCTTCTAAAAAAAGAATCAAGAATGCTTTAAAAGTAAATTTGCATGTTCTGCGCTCTTTGTACACTTTAGTAACACATGTATATAAATGTAGAGTAGAAGCATAGAAACTTCAACTAGTGGGCATTTTCACGTTTTGGAAATTTCAAAAAACTCCTTGGAAAAATTTCAACATTGTTTCCCTTAAATTTGAAATATTAGAAAATACATTTCCAACTTGAAAAAGTGTTGCAAATTTGAGAACACATTTCTTTAGTTTTTTACTAAATAAGAAAGAAAATAAATCCGAAAGGATTCCATAATTTTTCTAATTAAAAAAAATAATTTATAATTATGTTATTAATTAATAGTACTGAATGATCTTTTCCAAAAGTTATAAATTTTTTTAGATATTTATATGTAGTTTTATATTTTTAATATTTATTTATACACCTATAAATTTTAAATGTTAACATGTTTCTCCCACATTTCCGTTTTTATATTATTAAAAAATGTTGTTTCACAATATCTGCTTCCATGTTTTCTAGCTACTTAGGATATAGATCATGATTTATGACAAAAGCTCAAGTTGGCTACTCAAATTTTGACTCAAGGTGAACCATCCAATTTTTGACCTTTGCAACCAAATGATCATAACACCATAATTTTGGTTTAATTAACCACAACACCACAGAAGTGGACTACATGCCCAAAAATAGGCGGTGGTGAAATTTTTTCGAATTTTATCGTCCTTAAAACAAAATATTTTAATTCAATCCAATAAAAATATTTAAAAAATAACTGCCATCTCTATTTCTCTTCTTCATTTTTTTTCTTCTTCGAAATCCTCATAACACTAATTCAAATCAAATGAATTCATATTTTTTTCCATTCCAAATTAATTAATAAATTATCACTTTGCCTAAACATTTTTGCTCTCTACTCCACCTGTGGATTCTGATTAATTGAACATCATTAGCACATGCCATCAAGTGAATCAACAACTCCAAGCAAATCTCATATTTTTTGTTTATGATTTCGAACTGCTAGCTTGTCATTGCTGATAACGATTGTGGTGGTGATGTATCCAAGAACAGTGCTGGTGGCAATGGCATAAATGGTAGTGAGGGTATTCCATTTATGGTGGTGGCATCTACAGGCTGTGTTGGTGGAAATGGCATTGATGATAATGATGGTATCATGGGTTTAAGAAACCAGATAAGATTCAGAATAATTTTGCAGAGATGGTATTTGTATTTGTTGATTTTGCAATTCTTTGTTGCACTTGCTTTTTTCTTTTTTATTGAAATTATAATTATATTATAATAAGGAAAAGATGCCTTATCATTTTAATTATTTTTATGAAAAGATATTTTAAATTAACTAAAAGAATAATAATAGTTACAAAAATAATAGTAAACAATATTACAATTTTATATTTGAAAAAAAAATCAATTTCATAAAATATATTTTTTGAAAAAATACAACACCAAATTAATTTCATATAAAAAGTGGTTTATTTTTAAAACAGCAATTTAACAATAAATATTTCAAGTTATAATGAAAAAACACTAATTCTTATATTTATTAAAAATGACATTATTTTAAAAAATACAAACTTAAAAAAATACTTTTAATTAATAAAGTGGTACCAACACTTTATTGAAAACAGCTCTCAAAAATTATAAATTAATTGTGTTAAGAAGTATTCAATTTTTTTAGCAACAACTTCATGAAAATTATATCAAGTTATAATGAAAAGATATTAATTCTTATACTCATAGAAAACGAATTTATTTTATCCAAAATAATAATTTTTCACATTTTTTAAATTAAAATAAATTTCCCCAAATAAAATAGGCTGCTTTGTTTCAAAACAAGGTTATTTATTATAAAAGACACCTGTTGAAAATTTAAGATAAAAATATAAATTAAGTTACTATAACAATAAAAAATTCAAAAATATAAAATATTAAAAGCAAAGGGTTGTGTACTTTGCTCTCCTAAATATAATGACAACTGTATTTATTTGGCCCTAAAACACAAGTTATGTATATTTAAGGCCATAAAGGTTAAAAAAAACAAGGGATATTTGACCCTTTGTTAAGAGTTCAGGGGCCAAATTGAGCTTTTGTCCAATGATTTATGACCAATTTAGTTAGCAGTAATGTACATATGTGATGGCACAAAAAAATATTCTTAGCAATGCCAATAAACAAGCAATATTAAATTTTATTGTTTACTTTTTTTTGGTGTTGGATCTTCCACATCATTCTCTCAAGTTACCTGAACCCATTTTCTGATCCTAGATGAACAAAAAAAAACATCTCCCTTCATAAGAAATGGAAGGTAAAACCAAAAAAATACATGAAACAATAGAAAATGAAAAGGGCAGGATAAATCCCTTACGATACATCAGATTTGGCTCAGATATTAATGAACCCAAATAGATCTGTCATTTCTTGATATCTCTCTTCACATGCAAAATTATGGTGTAAGTTGCACTATTGCCCTCACAAACCCCAAAATCCCCCACAACTCAAAATAACGGAATAGATGAAATAAATAAAAACAGGATATTTGCTCAAGAAAGAAATCTTATTGGAACAGTTCAATTTCATTCTAAAATTTAAATATTATCTGTTTGCAATAGTTGATCAACAAAAATACCAAGAAAAAAAAATGGAGATGTCCTCTACTTAATTTTTTAAGGAGTTACCAAATCCCCCTAAACTATACCATTGTTTTCATTAGAAACCCAAACGTTTTTTGGTGCAATGTAATGTTAGCATTACATTAATCAGCATAAAAAATAATATAATTCTTCCCATCCCCAACAGCAACATTCTTTTCTTCTCATTAACATAGTTCTTTCCACCTTCATAGTACACACATAGGCACACACCCTCCCAAATATGACCAAGACTACAAACCGCAAACCATCTAAAGTACTTAATCATGAGGTTTATGTAAAAGGTAATGAACATTTCAGGTACAATCCTTGCTTCTAAGGCAAAGATAGGTTTTTTTCCCCCTTTATGACCTCTAGCATCTTTATTTCAATTTCTCTAGAAGTTGAGAACAACCGAGCCATATGAAATTGCCCGCTTTTCCCATCATTATTTCTCTTTTCCTTTTCACTGCTCTGCTTTTTTTCCTTTTATGTTAATTTCTTTCAAACTTGTATGTGAACTTTAAGCAATTAATAGAATAGCGGTAAAATTTGCTAGGAAAATATTAGAGCTAGGGTTTCTTTTCCTTAAAATAAATTCAAGAGTTTATAATGGATTTGGGTTGGGATCATATAAACTTCAAGAGCTCTGAATTTAAATTGCTTTCTCTTCCTTTTTAAGTTTGGTTTTCTTTACATTCCTGATTGGATTTTGATCTGGTTTAGAGTTGTAGGGCTAATGCATAGCTGGATATATTTAACATAATAAACTCAATATACATGTCACACATTACAGCACACTCTTGATTGAACACAATAGCTATCGTGTTAAATCTCACTGCCATATTAATAAAACTAACAGGAATTATGAAGGGCAAAAATCAGTATTTCAGTCATTGTGCAAAAATCAATATTTCAGTCATTGTGCACTCTGAAAGAAAAGCTAAATGAAGCCTAAAACAAGCAAGCTTACCATAAACAGATAAATATTATATGTACAAGGCATAAAACTTCAATATTCAACTAACTGGATTTCATTAGAACTGAAAAATCAAGAACAAGAAAAGAGTAATGGGGGCAGAACTGACCTGTCCACTGTTATTGAGAAGATAGCTCACAAATAAAAGAATGTCCAATGCAGAATCAAACATCGACTTTGCAATTTGAGAAGCAGCCTGGACCAAAATGGAAACATTGATACCGAATGACATTCCAGCATCTATTTTTTGTATGACCTTCTGAGGTACGAGAAATTGTAGATAGCTCTCTATTATGTTCAAGATTTTGCCCCATGAATCAGTTTTTTGCAACAAAGCATGAAAAGAAAATCGTATATCAATGGAGAATTTCCTCAAATTTCTATGATCTGCTAGTTCCTTTTCCAAAGCAAAGTCACGTCCAAGATTAGAGACATGAAACGGTGACACCAATGAACTGTATCCAGTTTCCAGAATCTTTAGCAAGCAAGGAACAATTTCTTCAGATGAGATGAATGATGTGCTAACAAGTGATTCATAAAATATAGCAGAAGCTGATCTCCCAAATTGTTGGCTTATATTGGTAACGCATCTAAGAACCTCAATGAGAATCTCACGCTCAGTATCATCAATAGATAAATCCACTCCAAAATCGATCGGATCAGGAAGATCATCAGCAGAGCCTATTCGAATACAGGAAAACACAAGTAAGAAACGGTAAACAGGAACACTCATGAGAAGTGCAGTGTATCCTGTCCACTTCAAGTAATTAAAATATAGCCCATACCATCAATAAGCAGCTCAATTTTTTCCATATCACGAAATAAAGATATTGAATTCTTTCTGATTAAACCAATAACTCCTGCAGAGGACTGAACTAGAAAACCACAAGGTGAATTGTGCTTGCACCAATTATGAAAATAGCGAGTACAGAAATGTTTCCAGGAACAAAATATTGATGTTGGACTTTCACTGACAACCTGGCAAGAAAATGCAGAATATCAGTCCCTTCTAATTCTACCCTATTCTCAATAGAGAAAGGAAAAAGAAAATAGTTAAAAATTATGTTTTGCCCTCACAAGCATCATGTGCAACCATGCAGCCAGAAAATAAATGAAATTGTAAAAAAGAGAAAAAAGGTACCTCATGTTCAATTAACGAACAAACTTCTTTCTTCAGTCCATCGGCAGTTAAGGAGTGAAATTCAGCATCAGTCCAATGTATGTTGTAATCCAGCAGAGTTAAACGCAGAATAGAATTATGATTCACTCCAGGGTGAAGTAGCCTTCGCAAAAAGATAGAAGAGACAAATGGCATAACATGATCCTGTAAAATTTAAGTCAATATTTCCATTGTAATAGACATTTTTCACTTGGCTCCTTGCACGAGTAACATAGCATGACACAAAAAGCTAATGTGTAAACAGAACTTGCAGAAGATTTATTGAATTATCAAACAAGAGTATAATAATAAGACTTTAAGGCAGACAAAATAATGTACAATGAGAAAGCAATTCAAAAGCACAATCCATAACTATGATAACTTTATCTTATGATAGCTTGCATAAGAACTAGAAAAACAAGGAAGAATCTGCATAGTTCACAGTAAATAGCTTCATGTGAAATAAATTGTATCTTTTTCACAATTTAAGGCACTCTAGTATCACAAAGATAAAGTTCCTTCCATACGAAGTGTATTTAAAAAGGGCTAAAACAATTCGTACGTACAGTCTCATCCACAGGCTATCAATTTTTAAAAGCTTAACTACATTTTACTCATTCTAAAATTATTTAAGAATTTGGAGATGCCATATTGCCATTCAGTTTAAGGGATAAATAATCGTAGCAACTTCAGTTTGTAGAGCTTCATGATGTATTTTAGTGAATTATCTCCCTGAAATATTAGGATTAATAGTACATTTTATCGTGCCATGTTCACAGCCAATCTTATCCTGTTGTGCCAACTGCACAAGTGGCATCCCAAATTATCAAGCTGGGCTCTGCAGGATGCAAAGAAGGCAACACAAAAAGAAAACGCAGCACCATTCATTATTTTCCCGAAAAAGAATAAACAAGATTCTAAATTCAGGCATATCTAGAAAGGAAATATTGCCTATTCCATGGTTTGGAGCTGGTGCATTCTAGCATATACAATAACAATACTAGAAGATAACTCCCAAGTCCCTACAAATCACACCATCAAAATAGCCCAATTATAATACATAATTTTAAACATAATACAAAAAATCACCTTTGTATATGAAGATATTGAATGAATGATCAAGAGAAAATCATCCGAAGAAAGTTCAGAACTTTGAAATAGCTGTTCAGCAACAAATTCTTCTTGCAAAGCATAGCACCTGGCTTCTTCACTAACAAGTAAAACAAGTCAGCAATATACTTTATACCTACACATTGAAACAAATCACAGCAATTTGCTGAATATAGGAAATCCAAGTTTTAGGATGTATCTATAGATGCTTCCAGTCAAGCGAGACAAGATTTGCACCCACCACCCTAAATCTTCTAATTATGGCCCAATTAAACCCATACTAGGACCAATTCTGAAGCATGATGAACCAGCACTCAAAAAGGTGTCAAAACACTACCATCTCCTCCTCCTAGAAAAAAACCGTTCGAATTAACAAATCCTCATGGACCTCATCTTCTTCTTTAGTCATAGTGGTTCCTCCCATCTTTGTCCCCTCAGTTTCTTCTACACTTTTCTGGCAACCACAGCCAAGAACCTTCACAGTTCTTCCCCCTCCATCGGGCCACAGAGCAGCCTCTGATTCTCAGCGACCCCCATTCCTCTGGTGCCACTCCCCCAAACAGCCCATCCTCCTACCCACATGACTTATGTCTGACACACATTAACTTGACCACCATAAAAGCTGTATACAATGCAAGACCCCTAAATAGCAACTGAACAGGGTGTACAGATAAATTGGTTGACATAAATATGGGAAGGGGATGAGAGAGTGATTTTGAAGCACTACATGTAGGTGTCTGTGAAATAATGAGAAAAACCATTTGGTTGGCATCGGTTGTTTTTTATTGGATTGGTTTTGATTCAGTTCTTTTTCCCCAACTATCCTCTATTCTTGAAAACAAAAGAACCTGTGAATGTATTTGTATTCTGAAATGTGATTTTATTTTTCAACATAGTGAAAAAATTCATTAATCCTCCAATCCTTCTTTTCATTTTCTTCGTTAATAATCTGACTGATTATTGCATTTTCTTGTGAATTGAGAGAAGGGACGAGTTAAAAGAAGCACTAAAAGAAAAGAGAATAACTTGTTAAGCTTATTCCTTGAGTTTCTTAAATTAGTGGTCATCATAATGAAAAACTGGTTATCAAAAGGTTGCATGCTGTGATTTTGTAATTGCACTACCAGAAAAAGGGGTATTTCTGAAGTTTTAAGCCCTAGAATCTTTTGAATTTTAAAAAAGCTCCTATATTTTTATTGTATTTGGTTGTGGATTTATATTTTTATCTTTTTAAAAAACCTTTAAAATTTATTTAATAATTAAACTAGAATTGAATAAGTCTTTAATGGTGATCCATGTCCGCATAACAAGTAATGAAATATCCTTCTTATTCATAATGGAATTTCAAAACAAAAGAGAAAATCAAAACTGATTCTGTAAAAATCTTTAATGGTCATATATTGTTTGAATTTCTTATATTCTATGTCATTTTCTTTAATAGGCCGTTTGACAAAGATGGCAAAATAACAAGAGAATTTGAACTGTAATGATAATAGAAACTGAAGTCTAGGCACAGCGAAAAGCACTACATCTCATTCTTCTTAATTCTTAAAGTTCCTCCATCAACTAGCTTCAACAATCATTGCATGCTTCCACTAAATGATGGCATTGCATAAAATGCATAAAAAATGCCAGTATAACTGCTACAGTCAAATAGAGTTTAACTAAACGGCAGTTCTAATAAAAACGCTGTTCTTTCAAAGGAAATGTTAGTGCTGGAGGCACCACTAGAGGCTAATTCAGAGTACAGCTTTTGAGCATGAAATTACAACCAGAAATAAAGATTGGCAGGATGAATGTATCTAAGGAGTGAAGTTACAGATTTTATAAGAGAATAGGAATATAAGGGATTTTGTACATTGGGTGCTAGTTTGCTCTTTCATTGTCAAACTATTATTGTCCTAGGCAAAACACTTTCAAATAAAAGTAATGTATCAAGTGAAATTAATACCACATTCATTGGACGTATTTCACATGACTCAAAGCTTCCTTAATATGTAGAAAAATAAAAGTACGAGGGTTCAGTCAAACACAATAAAATTGAGACACAGTGGACAAAACTAGCAAACTTCAGGGATTTAGATTTAGATTTTATTTGCAATTTTAATAAATTGATATACATGAAAACATGGACATATTGCTCCCAGTCCAGTCTTTAATATTGAGGCATATATAGAAGTTCACTACTAACTTCAGTGAAAACTTGATTTGGGCCAGTTTGCTCTTCTGCAACAAATTTATGGAGCAATATGACCCTTTGTCCCAATCAAGTGTTTTAGAATGACCAGTTTCATGGAGAATAGGGGAAAAAACAACAAATAAAGTACACATATCAAGCAAGCACCCCAAAGATAAAATTGTGAAAAAAAAAAAAATGGTTACTGACAGCCGAGGCACAAAGAGTATCCTAGGCAGAAGGTGCAAGTGCATGCCTGAGAGGGGTGAGGTGCAAAAGAGAAGAAAAAAGAAAGGGAATTAAAATACTGAAAGCAAATAAAATTTAGACATCAAACACAAACAGACACATAACTCATAATTCCTTATTTATCAAAAATTTTGACAAAAATCAAGTGCATAAAACTTAATCCTACAAGACAAAACATAATAAATAATTTAATTTGATACAAAAACTGCATTAGAATCTACAACTTATGAAATATTTAAAAAACTACAAAGGCACGGCTTGATTAGAAGGTGTATGCCTCATTAAGGTCACCCACTCGTTAGAATTTGACGTAGCAGGGCTTGTGCCTAGCACCCATCAGGAATGGAGTGTATAACTTTGTAAAGTAACAATAATTTGAATATGGTATGACATTCAAACAATATTATGGAAGAGAAGAAACTTCAAAAAAAAATATAAGAAAAAATTATTACAAGGAGTAAACTTACTCAAAGTTATTTGTATGAGATAAATTATGAAACATTAATCCGTTGTCCTTCAGTATCCATATTTGGTTTGAAGTAAGTTTGAAGTCAATGAACTCTCCCTGAAAATCAGAGCAATAGTAGAGTGTAATTAATTAACCAAATATGATCTTGAACAAAGTAATGCATAAAACAATCAGAAAAGCAATTGCAACCTCATGAAGAGGAATGTTTTGCATTGAAGACTCTACTGACAAACTGATCCTGTCCCTGAAACTACAGTGGAGCCTCAAAATGCAGATCATCTCCATGCTAACTTCCTTCATAGTTTGGACCAAGAAAATTAATCAGTGTTACTATACCACAAGAACCAAAAAAAAAAGAAAAAGAAGAAGAATGTTGATTTAGATAAATTTCTGACAAGTAAAACATGCACAGCATCATAGTTTAACTTAAAAACATCATTCTCACAGCATTGTCATCAATTACTGGACAAGAAAAACAGGTATAGTATCAAAAAAGTCAATTTTAATACATAATGCAATTTTGTGACCAATGCCATTAAGGCACCAAGGAAATAACAATCAGATTTAATCCAATCAAAGCACTTACTTGGTCAATTAAAATACATTCTTTGGACCAATAAAGACACCTGGATAAAGGTTTCCAGTAAGCATATTGGAATCCATTCTCATATTAGAAATGGGTGATGGCTCGACAAAACCAGAAGATTAGATAAAATGCAATGTGTTAAATTCTTCTGTACAGAGACAATACACATGACATCATAATACAGAGACAATGCAATGTGTTAAATTCTCGCATGCAGAGACAATACACATGACATCACATATCGTATGAAAAGAAATATTTGCAAACAGAAACACCCACCTATATAGAAACTTGAAAGCACAAAAGAGAAAATTCCAATGCCAAAATTAATAAAATAATATACTAGTTCTACAATTCTAGTTAGTTTGCTACTCTTTCAAAAAAAAAATTAAATGCACAAACATTCAAGGATCATAAATTGCCATTGCAGTTATCCAGGAGAGCACAGTTCTTGTTTCAAGACAAACATCAACTAAAGGCAGTGGCAATAATGGAGTTATTAATCCAAGCCAGATGTGGTTTGGTTGGTAGCTTGAGTTGGAGTTGTTCAACAGTAGATGGTGAAACTATATTCATGGAACTTCACCATCAATAATGAGCTCAGCCAACCAATATTGGAAACAACGAAGTTTTGTTAGTTCTCTTCTTTCAATTTTAAGGCAGCAACACTGTCTCTTACAACAGAGATGAGAGTAGTGTCAACACCTTAAAGTATTGACGGAATTAAAACTAAAAGATGTAAGAATCTGATTTTCAAACAAGATGGGAGGAAAATGTAAATTAAGTCAAACCTCAAGAAGAAAAATGTAATTTGCTCATAAAAATATCTAGCATAAATGAAGATACAAAGGAAAGATAAATAGAACTCATAACAAACATATTTCTTCAATTCAAAGATATATACCTCAATGCGACTATACAATATCGCCAACGAAATAAAGCTTGAATCGTTAGTAGCTTCACTCACACACAACCTTACAGCTGTTGCACGAACATATAAAGGAACATAAGATGAAGTACATAACAAAGTTTTGAGATTAATAAATTCAAAAGGTATAAATCTCCTATCTTCAAAGAATAAGAACTTGACTGACAAGGAATGCATTCCTTTGAATGACACCAAGCGAGGGAAAATATTTCAAGATATCTTTTCCATGCAAAGCTGTGGAAGCACTGGAAAATTTGGAAAGCAACCCACCAACAAAAATCACCCAATATACAAGAGAAAAAATAATTCTAAAAACATGAGAATCTAAGAGAATAAATAAAGATCAAAGACAGCTTTCATATTTCAAAAGCAAAAGGCAGGACTAGCTCAATCAAGTATCATATATGCCATCCATTTCTTATAGCTAAGAGAGACATGTCCTACCCATTAAAAGCCCTACCAACTATCTCTATACAAAAGGAAGAGGGAGAAAAGGCAAAGGAATAATCATTATCATTTGTTTTGAAGTTCACTAAGATTCAAAATGAAAGGATAAGGTATGAACCCACTTTGTTTCCATATAAGAACTGAGGGAATAAGAATTATTATCCATTAGTATAGAAGTACATTTCAGATAGAAATATTTAAAATTTTAATAACCATAATCCTTGCCTATCCATTGAAACTTCCTAAAATGGAAAAATGTGCATTGCCTCTTTTCCAATCTCATTTCCAATTTGTTTAAATAGAGGGATAGAGAGTGACAAAATAAGGTTAGGGATATCAAGAATCTTTTGTTAGGGAGTTTAATGAGGTAGGAAAAAAAAAAATAAGAAGGGATGAGTTATAACTTGAAATCCCATTTGTTATCCCCACAAAATTGAGGAAATAAGAGTTGACCTTACATCAATAATAAAAATATTCTTTAACATAATTGTTATAGCCTTAATTTTATATCTTTTTCTATCTTGTAAAACTTTCAAAACTCTGTAACGCAGAAAACTCTTTATCCTTTCATTTCTTTCCTTATCTTTTCCTATCTCACAAATTAACTACAGTCCTTCCTTTTCTTCTTATACTATAACTCCCAAACTGAGTGTTTGTTTCCCATGGTTTAAACTGTAAACACTATTCTTTCATATTTATCCTACTAAATCTCACAAACATAGTGTTTAGAAATTTATGCAGCCACTTCCATTGTTTACCAGCATATAGGATCATCTAATATCATGGAAATTTCTTGAAGTAATTGGTAGTTCATCATTTCAGAGATCTGAATAAATTTAAGAAAATTTTCAGAAAGAGATGTGGGATCACAATTTAATTTTTATGTTAAATCTTCCATTCAATTAAGAACCAATAATCAAAGTCGCTCCATCCTCAATACGTTTCTCTCTCAAAACAGGATTCCAATTCTCAAAGAACCCTATGAATCCTTTCTAAAGCCTATTGATGAGGAAACTAATTACTATGTAAGAGACCTTTCAATTGCAAAATTGTTGTCAAGAACTACTCAAGACAAGGTTTGACAATTTTTATAAAAGAAAAAGGAATCATCAGTACAGATTTAAGAAACACTGCAATAAGAAAAGTTATAGATATTGCCTTCTGAATTTGGTGCGCTCATGGCATGACTTAAGATCTTGCTATGACATGACAGATCCCATACTTGCAACATCCCATCAGAATGAAGTCCAAATAGAAGTTTTAGCCCATTGAGATCCTGTATTACCAAATCCTGAACAGCCCCTGCCATCCTACTCCTGCATGGCACGTTGAGAAAAAACTTAATTCAATTGCACTAAAGAAAAGAAGGTGAAACAAATAATAACAAAGATTTAACTATTTCATATGCAACCAGTATAAGAGCATCTCCAATAATACTCTTTATTTTAAAGAGCATTTTTTGCATAATAAAGAGCATCTCAAAGAATTTTTAAATATAAAGAGTGAAAAAATTTGTATAACTCCAATAGACTCTTTATATTTTTAATCTTCATTTCGCTTTATCCAATAAACATTAATGTTTAATTTTTTTCCTCATTTGTTTTTACAAGACTTCTCTCTATTTATTTAATTCTTTCCCACTATTTGATCAAAGAGAAAAATCTTTTCAATAAATAGATAAATATCAATTAATATTTTGCATAGGAAATTGAAATATTTTAGAATAGAGAGGAAAGTTTGACTCTCTAACTCTCTACATGTAAAGAGTCAAACCAAATAAAAATATAGAGAGTGTATTGGAGACCATTTTTTTGTTTAGCTCTTCAAAATAGAGAATTTTACTCAAAAAAAGAGCCTACTGGAGATGCTCTAATAGTAACATTCAAGTTTTTTAAATTTTCTACCCAATTTAATTAAAGAGTAGGTTTTTTTAGGGGTCTGGGAAATGTTACCAGTATCTGTAATTCCTTTTTGCTGGTGATAAAAAAAAAAAAAGAGAACTTTACGAACGTATTTTGCTTTTATTTGAACCTGTTTGACTATCACATTTTTACATTGTGAATTTATAATGATTGTTGTGTTTGCATTAATAAGATTTTAAAAATCCACACATTTGAAGCAATTATGGATTCTCAAAACAATTCCATATCAGCAACACAACCACAACTTTAACCATGATCTAAAACCATGTTAAGAATTATAAAGCATCTCATCAAGTATTCAAGTGATTTATAAGCAACTCTACATGTCACATTTCTAAATATTATTTTAGTTGGTTCAAATAGCATTAGAAGGTTATGACCAAAGCTTAGGGCAAGCATTGCCAACTAATAAAAGATCTCTACTTTGTTGCGGTGGCCCAAAAGGTACACTCCAGTTTTAATAGACAATAATGAGTACCTTGACATGAAACTCCACAAACGACTGATGCCCAAATCATCTCGCAACTCATATACAAAACCTGATGAAAAAAAAACAAGAGGGGTAAAAAGAAGAAAAATATTTTAAAAAGTTATCCAGGAAGCAAAATTCAAACCTTAAAATTTCCTTGTACATGGATGGAAACAAAATATTGTAGAGCCCCGCATTACCATTGTCAATAGCTAAAATTTAGCAGCCAAAATTCTTTTGCCAGGAATAGAAATTTATTTGGAGAGTATAAAATGGAGAATAAGATGCCAGCAAAAAAAAGCAATTAAAAAAACAGAAAAGAACAATTATAAATAGGAACTATAGGAGTAACAAATTCCAATCAAAAACACCCTTCTCAAAGCCCTCCTGGAAAAAAAAAAAGTAGGATCCACATGGAGAAAATAAAAGAACAGCCAAGCCCTCAACAAGTTAAACAACAAGCATGACTTTCAAAAATGAAGACATTCTATTCACTGAAATATCCCGCTCAACCACCCAAAGCAAATGTAGTTGCAATATATTGCTCAGATATTCGACTATGTAGCCTCTCCCCACTTCCCAACATTATACAATGAATCCTAAAAGACAAAGCAAACAACTTCCCTAAAAGAACATAAATTCACAGAACTGTTACACAAGGTTTCCAGCTTCCCAAGACCTAGAGTGAATGAACATCTTTGACATGTATGTGAATGCATTTAAACTTGAGGAAAAAAGAAAACAAAACAAAATAAAGAATACCAAAAGCATAAGATGATAAAATAAAAAGCAGTATGCCTACCAGGAGCATTTTGGTCAAGTAAGCCAAGTTGGAAACAAGCAACAGAGCCATCATTTCTCCCAAGGGCAAGGCATCCAGCAGTAGCTACTACACTAGTTATTGTTACATTATTGAAATAACGCCGCAAATTAAACTCTATGACCTCATTCTGCAGGAATGCAGAGCTTGAAGTATAACTAGATATATTCCTTAGCTTGAAAACATAAGCAACTCCTGAGATAGACAATGCATACAGCAAGTAGGGACTTGTTGGAGGACCTAACTGCATTTCCATTCATTTAGACAGTTGAATAAATAATAATTCAATGATCACAACTGCTAAAAGAAAATATACATACATATATATATATATATATACACACACACACAGACACACACACACAGACACACACACACAGACACACACAGAGGACAAACCTCGTTCTTGCAGATATAAGCAAAAGGGTAAAGGATGTGAGGGAAAGTGAGACGGAGTCCAATTCTAGGAAATTCCTTTTCAGCAGAGAGCTCCAGTAACTCAAGAGCACAAGGCAAGTTCTTCTGAATCTTCCTGTTAAAATTATAAATGCATTTACATCAGTTAATTGAATTTTGGATTTGGTTACTTTTTCACTGGATTTTGAAAAAGAAAAAAGTACCGTACCAGATAACATAGACAGGAGGATCTCCAATTACCGAGCAGGAAGCATAATCCTTGCTGACACTGGCCAATGGCGGTGACGCGGCCGGTGAATCGCTAACGGGGACGCAGAGCTCCACCCATTTAACGGAATCGCTGCCTACGATTGGGACTTCCATACCGCCCAACGTCGACCCAATTGCCATCTTCTTTTCCTTTCTTTGTATTTGTTCTGAAGATGATTGATTAAACCCTAGTTCACCGCATAAGAGGTTTAACAAAGCAGACCCTGCCTGCAGCAAAAGTGGCCATTTTGAGTCATTATTTTGGGCGCTGATACATGATAAAAGCATGCAGCGGTCTAGTACAATAAAACCGGGATAACAGCTCTGTTAGTGCTCGGTCCTAAAAGAATTTACGTTTTTTCAATTAACTTCTAAAAAAAATTTACAATCAAATTCTAAAACGGATTAAAAAGATATCCATTAGCCCTAAGTTGTTAAACCTAATGGAATTGATGATGTATCGGTGATGTTGGACAATTTCTTACCACATCAGCAGCAACTTAATCTTCTTTTTTTTAGCATATGGGGCCAACCATCTTGTTTATTTAATGCCTCTGTTCTCTCCCGACCACCTAAAACACCACGGTCTCTTCTCTCCCAATCAACAATAATGCCTCTATTCTCCCAACAACTAGTGTTGTCTCTCCTCTTAAACAAATACCAACAAGATTCTCTATCGCAGAGCTCTTCAACAAGATATAAAAAGCTCGATTACATCAGGAGGACGTGGCTGCACTTAAGCAAATGAGCGAGGGAAGTAAACGCTAAATGAGCATGAGAACACTGCTTTCTGTGATGAGATTTTACCAAAGCTGGGTGAAGGAAGTGGCAGCGGCATTTTCATTCTTAACCGAAAAAAAAGTCAAAGCAGAGAAGAAAGATCGAGAGGGAGAGCAGTATTGGGCGATCGATTGGTGAGTGAATTTCCATCTTCCCATCTTGTTCTAGAACCAAAGTTTGTTTAAGAAATTTTTTATTATTTTGCTCAAAATTTGATTTCTTGTTAACCTGAAATCAATTGTTTTTGGGGTTGATTACCTGTACAAGATTAAATTTGTTGATTTACAGTGGCTCAAAATCTTTTTCTTTATTTGTTCTTGTTCTTGGTGTGGGTAAACTCTCCTTTGATGTGTTGTGCCTTGATTCCTTATGAGCTGCAGTTCTCTTTCGGTTCTCTTGTTGATACTGTGAATCTTGTTAGTCGTTGTTTGACTATTATTTTTGTATTGATTTAGGGAGCATTAGGGTTCAAATTTTTGTAACAAGATCTGTCAAATACTTTTTTCTGATTTATATGTTGTTTTGTTTATGACATTTACAAGCACATCTACTGCAGGATTCAAGTATTGTGTGATTGATGAAGTTGATTCTATTCTTATTGATGAAGCAAGAACACTGCTCATCATATATGGACCTACAGTTCTCTTTCGGTTGTGAGTGATGGTGGTTTTCAGTAGTGATGATTTTAGTGGTGGTGGTGGTGGTGGTAGTTTTCAAGTGGTAATGGTGGTGTTGATGAGTGGTGGTAATGGTGTGGTGGTTGTGGGCGATGATGGTTTTAGGTGGGTGATGGTGGTAGTTTTCGGGTGGTAATGGTGGTGTTGATGGGTAGTACACAAAGAAAGAGAAAGGGCAAATTTGAGATACAAGATGGTGGGTCTCATAGGCCAAAAAGAGAAGATTAGGTGGCTGCTGATGTGGGAAGAAGTTGTCCAACATCACCGACATGTCATCAGTACTGGTAGGTTTAACAGCCTAGGACTAACAGATTATCTTCTTAATCAATTTTAGGACTTGATTGTAAATTTTTTTTCTTGTATGACTTAGTTGAAAAAACGTAACTTCTTTAAGGGCTGACAGAGTTGTTATCCCATTAAAACCAACCAAATCTTATTGTTCGAATAAAAAAAACCCAAATCTCCTCCTTTTTTTTTGAAAATCATGTTTTTTATGTCCTTTAATTTTAATTCCCTTAACAGTTTAGTCCTTTGGTTATATTTTTCATGGGATAAGGTACAAATCCGACCCTCAAATTTATCCCGAAATTTACATTTGACCTTAATATTTTTTGGTCCCATTTAGACCTTAATCTTTGAAATTTGGTTTATATTGAATCCTCCTTTAGAGAATTATTGCAATTAAGTTCTAAAAATTTTAAAAATAATTTAACTTTAACATGAATCAATAAAAATTTGTTTGAACATTAATAAGAATTGATGAAATTACTTTTAAAATATACATTTTAAAATTTTTAAGTTTATAAAAACTATTTTTTAATTTTTTTGAAAATTTAAAAAGTTAAAAATTTTAAAATTTTAAAAAATTATTAAATGTATAGAACATTTTTAATTATTTTTTCTTAAATGTATATTGCTTGATTGTAAAATTTTTAGATCTTTTTAAAACTTTTAGATCAACAAAAAAAATTTTAACTTTTTTAAAATTTCCAAAAAAAATATTAAAATATATTTCTATAATTTAAAAATTTTAAAACTTCATAAATATTTATTTTGAAAGTAATATCATCAATTTGTATTATTATTTGAACTAATTTTTATAAATTAATGTTAAAGTTAAATTTTTCTTTGATTTTTAGGATTTAATAATAAGAGAAAATTTCATAAAATAACCCATTTGACCATGGGTCAATCTTTTATGGTCCGGACTATTACGTTTTTTTCAATTTTGGTTTTTTGTTTTTGATCTAGCGTCTTTTTAGTCTTCTTCCTTCAAATAGTGGTTTCTCATCGGTTTTTTTTTTTTTTTGCTTTCATTTAACTTCCTTTCGCTTTCATTTCTCCTCGTTTGATTTTCTAGGGATTTAAAGTTTGTTGTTTCTTCTTCTTCTTCATCTTGTCAATTTTTTTCTTGTTTTTTTTTTTTGAACCGGTGTTTTTTGTTCATTTGAGTTTTAAGTTAGTAGTTATGGGAAAAGATAGTAGTGATATTGTTTCTAGAAGAATTTCTCCTCGTTTAAGCAGTGGTGTTGCAAAATCTTATCTTTCATCTGGAAAGAAGAAGGATACGGATTCTCCATCATCTGTCAAGAAGAAGAATGATAGTGTTTCTAAGAAGAGGAAGAGTGATAGTATTTCTAAGAGGAATGGCAGTCTTAATTCCTAAGAAAAAGAAGTTGTCCTTTAGTGAAAGCTCTCCTAAGAAATCTAAATGTTACTTTAAGGTATGTTTGTTTTTCTTTTAAATATTTTTTTAGAAACTGTTATTTTTCTTATTGAGTTATTATTTTTTTGTTGTTTGTTTTTTCTTTTTGTTGTTTCTTGTTGTTGT
>CATIWM010044326.1:0-18452 GCA_949671775.1 Mallotus repandus
TATTAATAAAAATAAATAGAAATATAATACCAAAAAAATTAAAATGATGCAAAAATAATAATAAAAATGCTAACTTTACACGAAAATACCCATTTTACATAAGTAGAGAAAAATGCAAAAAAAAATGATAAAAATTGCTAAAATGAAAACACTCCCAGAATCACCCGAACTTTCCATTACTCGATCATATCTTATATCCAAACTTCAAGATCATCACAAAAATTCACAACTTTACTAATATAATAAATATTCACAATAAAATAAATAAAAATACTCAAAAATGATAAAAATAATAAAAATGATGGAAATAAGATGAAGAAGATGATAAAAGTGTAATTTTTAATAAAAATAATTAGGAGATCCTCAGAGGGACCGGGTTATTACCCTTGACATGTGCTTTGACAAAGAAGGAGCTCGGTTTGGATTTAATGGTCTAAATCCTAAGACAAAAATAAAAAAATGATTTTGGTATGGTGTTTGGTGTAAATGGGTCTCCAAGTGCTCTATGAGAGAGAGAATGTGTGTGAGAAGAACCTCCAAATCAGTAGTATTTTCTCTCTCTAGACATCTGCCTTGAAAAATGTACCAAAACCCCCTTCCAAAAGAGGAAAAATCATTTTTTTATAATCCAGGCCCGAAGACCCATGAGCTTGGGTCCAAGACCCACGCATATAGGTTCTTGAACCCACACAGGGGGCAAATGGTCATTTTGACCCACAAGCTTGAGTTAAAAACCTAAACTCGTGGGTCATCAACCCAAGCTCATGGGTTGAGCTGTCCCTATAGGCTTTCCCCATACTTTTGGTCCTTTTGGCCCAACTTGGCTCTTTTTGGGCTTTTGGGTTACTTTTTGGTATCTTTTTTGTTTATTTTAGGTTTCTTTCTATTTCTTCTCGATCTAAGCACACTCGAGAAAACTTTCAAAGGATTTTTCCCCTGTTTAATTGATAATAATCCTTCATCATCGGATTTTTAGGGGACTATCAAAATTTGGGTATCAATAGTTATCCCCTTCACATGTGTTGATCAAGCTAACATTTGTCAATGCATGGGAAGCGAGTTTTAAAAACCAAATGATATGTAAAAACTTTTACGAGTGTGCTATATAACCTTTACCAAGCTACAAAGTGGGGGTGTCATGTAACCTTTACCAAACTACAAATGACGGGGTAGTGTGACCTTTCCCAAGCCACAAGTGGGGGTACACTATATAGCCCTGACAAGCCTCAAATGTTAGGTTTCAAAGAAACCAAAGTGCATGTAAAATGTTTTATGGGTGCTATTTGCCAAGCTACAAGCGTGACACACCATATAGCCTTGCTTAGGCCTCAGGTGTAAGTGTTATGATTTTTTCAAAGTCATTATGTGTGTAAAATCAAAAAGTTGTGATGCAATTTTAATTTTAAAATTATGATGCCTAATAGTCTTGTTCGTGCTTTTGGTATTTTACATGTATTGGTGAGTAGCACATACTAGGAGCTTTAAGTTAATTCGGCTGCGTCCATCTTACCCTGATGTGGTTTTCACCATTTCTCCGAGGTTTAACCTGCATCCGTTTGCCAAGGACATTTTCTAGTTACCAAGTGAAGATCAAGCATTCCACATAAGAAGAAGTAAAATTCATCAAATGAGGTCGCCAACAACCGTGATGTGCAGGGCAACCCACAATGTCATGTCATTCCTTTTAGAGGTAAATGCTTTGATCACACTACTTTCTCTTTCCGTGCATTCCCCACCTTTTGCCACTCAGCACGAATGTTGTCAAGGAATTCCTTCAATACTCTTACTCAAGATTTGAGCATTGGAGTAGGTTAAGTATGATTCTTTATTACTTATCATTTCTTTCCTTTTCTTTTCTTCTTTTTTTCTTTCTTTTCTCTTTCTTCTTTTCTTCTTTTTTTATTTTTTTCGCATTTAAACCTCCTCCTGGGTCTAACATGATAGTCGTAGGCTTCCTGAATGTCCTAGTTCCCAACGACTTTTCTTTTGATGGATTTTCTATCTTTCATGAGGTCGTTAAGCATTAGATTGATTAGAAGTGAGAATCCCAGCTCGGAGCTGCTAGTCAAAGTCGAGAATTGAAAGTTTAATCAAAGTAAGACGGTCGCTGTCAAGGTTGAATGGTCTATCCCTATCACATATCCCCTCTCAAGTACGAGCACACGTATGAGAGAACTAGAAAATAATGTTCGGCATGCAAATGCATATGTGAATGCATGAATGTATGAATTTATGCAAAAAAGAGTGGAGAAAATGATATATGGGACTTCCCAAAATTTTTCGTGTCTCCGGGGGCATTTTGAACTTTTATATGAGTTTTCAGCCTTTGATTGTGTCTCGGGTTAATGTTCGAACCTTTGACGTGCCATTGGGACCTTCTGGAAGCTTAGGTTCTTGAAGATACACATCTCGAGGACTCTGAAGGGTCCTCGACAGCACCGTGGGTGCTACCCACGCATGTAGGTCTAGCGACCCAAGCGTGTGGGTTGAACAACCTATATGTGGTCAGGACCCACGTGCGTGGGTGGATCCAGGACCCAGGTGCGTTGGTGGATCCTGGACCCACTTGCGTGGGTGGATCCTGGACCCACGTGCGTGGGTGGATCCTAGACCCACGGACCAAGTTTTTAGTATAGATGTGCCCTAGTGCTATTTTGTAATATATCATGACATTGTGAATTATTCCAAATGGCAATAAAGTATTCATTTAAATAAAGTGTTTATTTATTTGAGTATTTTTCCTTTAGCATTATGTTAAATAAATTTATTATTAAGAGTTGATAATATGAGCTACAAATTTATTTAGTACATATTCTATAAATTATTCATAGTCAATTAATTAATATTTGGTTAATATTAATTAGACTATCACCTCTGTCTATTTTCCTTGATTAGTATGTGATACTAATAGTGGGAGGTAGTGAGTCTCATACTACTTGATATGAGATATCAGAATAGATATGAGTACTCATGTGATGGGTGGATTGAACAGTGACGTTAGATTAGTGATCGCAAGGATATTCACTTATAGTCAACGATCGCAATCTAGGTCATAATGGTGCATATAGTCCTTTAACCTAAGGACCATATGCACCATTATGACCTAGATTATTCTTTATGAATAGAGTTCCTAGCCAGGACAAACATAACACAGACTGAAAGAGTTTCAATGCTAGAAAACGTTTCTAATATTTGTTATGTTTTATCAAGAATAACTTGAGATGAGGTCATATGATAAAGTTATTAGAGTTTGATTAAACCTTGGCTCTAGGCTATTTCGAGATCTTATGATGAAGGGTTTTTAGTCCACGGTTATTATGACCATGAGGGTTCGTGTGAATTATCATATGCATTCATTTCTAATTGGGTAGTTGTGATATCATTGCTAGGGGTCACTCAGAACTTATAAGAACTAAATGTGTATAATTGAGATTTTCACATTTAGGCTTGAAAGAGTTTCAAATAATATGAAGAGTTGATATTATATTCTCATTGCTAATTAGACATGAACTTAGTAAGTTTTATGTTAATACATGTTGATGTATATTAGCTATGTGTTTAAATGCAAAATGGATCTTGGGATTGGAAATTCTTCATGTGATGAAGGGTTATGAGAAAGTAAATTTTTGAAATTTACTCTACTTAGGTTAGTTCTCACCACACTATACTTAAGCCTAAGTAGCATAACCAATTTCCTTCAAGTGGTATCAAAGCATCATTTTGCACTTATCACATGCTAAATTTTATGATAATTGCAAGAGTTGTGATGATCTTTTATGTTTGTTATAAGTGTTGTAGCTATGTATGCAAGAGTTGTATTATGCTTAATAAATGTTTCACATATATGAATGGTTTGATGACGGACTTAGGTTACATCCTTGATTTGTAATAATAATTATTTTTATTATTTTTTATGTAATTAAGAGTTAGTTGCATAGAAGAAGGATGTAAAAATTAACCTTGGAATGCCAAGGGTTTGATGTAATTCACAAGTGTTGTGAAATGGGAGCTTGAAGAGATCAAGAAGGAGATGGTGGAGTGAAGAATCGACTCGGCACCATTGTGCCGATTCAGCACCAGAAGCCCCTGTAACGAGTTGGCACCATGGTGATGACTCGGCACATGTTGTCTCTGTCACAAGTCGGCACGCCCATAACGAGTTGGCACACTCACCCTCTGTAACTAGTTGGCACACCCATGACGAGTCTGCACTGTCCCAAATTCATCCTTTGGTTTTAATGCCATTTTGTTATTCTAAGAGTTAGAATAGAATGGGTCCATGATCAATCCATATTTGTGCATCAATAATGCATGTTCTATGTATATATGTGATATATATGTTGAAAGCATGCTATATGTGATGCCATATAATATGCATATGAGATATGTATATGTGTAAAGATGCCATGCTTAGTATACATGTGATGTATGCAATGTTAAATTGCTAATGTGCAAAGTGAGACCTTAAGTAAAGACCCAAAGTCTTCTAAACTAAATTTAGGTCTTAGCTCTCTATTGGAGCAATAACTTGCATGGTTTTGGATTATGTACATCGGCTATGGACACATAGGGTTGTACATGAGTTCCAAGAGATTCATGTATTGTTATTGTTAAGCATGAGATGTTGTGGGTGTATAAATACACTACATGCCAAGAATGGCAAATAGGTGTACCTGAGGTATGTAATGTTCAAGTTTATACATTTCATTGATTCAATAGTGTAGACCTAACGAATGCGAAAGGCCAAGAATGACAATGTGTACATAAGGCCCGTAACATTAGGAGCCGGATTGATGGAACCTCACATGAGATGTGATAGCAAGAGTTGCCTACTTAATGAGAACTGAAATTCCAAGAATGGCAATGAGTACCAAAGGGATTTTAGTGATCATTGAGAACTCCATCACCCACTAGAAATCCATCCAACAAGGGATTTCCATTTTATACTTGGAAGTGTAGGATTCGCAAAGTTAGTGGGAGACCATTATGATTGAAGACCATATCTGGTAATAAAAACAATATTATATATCTAATTAAGCTTGTTACCTTTGCAAAAAATTGATAATATGAGACCATCAAACCCTCTCTATGTCATATTCGACCAATATAGGCTCACAGGCCCTAATTTTATTGATTGGCTTAGGAATCTAAAGTTTTTTTTAGTTTCCAAAAAGATTCTTTATGTATTGAATCAATCACCACACGCAAAACTTCCCGATAATGCTTCCCAAGAGGAGCGAGTAACTCTAGAAAAATGGAATGATGATGATTTGCAAGCACAATGCATAATGTGGGCTTCCATGAACACCGAGATCCATTGGCAACATGAGAAGTACACAAATGCTAAAAAAATCCTACTTCACCTACAAGAGTTATTTGGTGAACAAAGTAGGACCGCAAAATATGAGATATCTAAGAGGTTATTTTGTGCTAAGATGAGGGAAGGTGAGGATGTGGGATTCCATATGAAGTCCATGATTAGATCAATGGAGGAGCTAGAGAGTCTAGACTTCACAATGGAGTTCCATCTCCAATTGGATTTGATCCTACAGTCACTTCTTGAATCTTTTTGGCAATCAATTGCAAATTTCCACATGAATAAAGTAGAGTGCACTCTTGCAGAGCTAATGAATATGCTAGTGACGGCCCAAAAGGCTATCCAAAGCAATAAGGGGAAAGAGGTTGCACTTGTTGCCTATTCTTGTAAGACTAAGAAAAAAGGCAACAAGAATAAAGGCAAGACAAGTATTGTCAAGCCTAAGGGTGGCATAGCCAAAAAGAAAGGCAAGGCCAATGTGAGGGAAGAGCAAGACAATGGAAAGTGTTTTCATTGTCAAGGAGAAGGACATTGGAAGAGGAATTATCCTAAGTTCCTCAAGTCTCTCAAGACTAAAGGAAAGGGTAATCATGAAGAAGACAATACTTTCTTTAATTTGTATGCTTCTAAATGTTCTTAAGAGCTCATCTCATGCATGGGTATTGGATACCGATGCAAGTTCTCACATTTGTCTATCTTTACAGGATCTAGCAAATAAGAGAAGGTTGAGGCCCAATGAAGTAACCTTAAAGCTTGGCAATGGTGCAAGTGTTGCGGCCAAGGCTATAGGATCTACTTCTATTGATTTGTATGATCATGTTTTGTTATTGGAAGATGTATTACATGTTCCTGATGCGTATAAAAACATTATCTCTATTTCTAGTTTTACTAGAAAAGGTTATGAATTTCTTTTCAAAAGAGACATTTGTAATCATTATTTTGGAAGTAATAAAATAGGCATGGGTTATATAATACATGGTTTATATTATGTTGATAATAAATCCAATACAATGTGCCTCAATTTAACATGAGTAATGAAAATGTAATGCTAATTGAAAATGCCTCTAACTCCAAACATTTATTGCACTTGAGATTATGTCACATTGTGGAAGATAGGATCATGAAGTTGGAAAGGATGGGAATCTTGAGACATCTAATATGACTTGTGAGGCTTGTCTTCAAGGCAAGATGACTAGATCAGCATTTGTTGGACAAATGGCAAGAGCAAAAAATGTGCTGGAAATCATACCCATTTACTGAAATGGCTAGAGGTAGTTTCTACTACTTTGTAACCTTCATAGATGATCTATCACGGTTTGGCATTTGTTTCTTATGAAGAGCAAGAGTGAATCCTTTGAAAAGTTCAAGGAATTCAAAGCCCAAGTAGAAAATCAAACTGGGAAAAGTATTAAAGCTCTCAGAATATATCGAGGAGGTGAATACTTAAGTACTGAGTTCATTGAGTTTCTAAAGGAACATGGCATTACATCACAACTCATACCGCCTGGAACACCACAATTGAATGGTGTGTCTAAAAGACAGAACCATACCCTATTGGATATGGTACGTTTAATGGTGAGCTACACTGATCTTCCTATTTCACTTTGGGGTTTTGCATTCCAAACGACTTGTTATATCCTTAATCATGTCCCATCCAAATCAGTTACTACTAGACCATATGAGATATGGCATGGTAGAGCATCAAGTCTTAAACATGTTAAGATTTGGGGATGTATGGCTTTTATTAAAAGGCTAAAATTAGACAAGTTGGATGTGAAATCGATTAAAGGAAGGTTTATTGGATATCCTAAAGTAAGTTTAGGGTATTGCTGTTATCTTCCTATTGAACAAGTTATTATTGTAAGCAAAGATACTATTTTCCTTGAGAAAGAGTTTCTAAAGGAAGGTGGCTAAGGAAGGAAGATAATGTTAGATGAGGAGTCACCTAAAGAAGCCCAACAAATTGATATCAAATTGATATTGATTAACCCGAAGAGCCTATACCAATTGAAGATGTCATCACACCAACTCCTAGAAAATCTAGTAGGGTATCTCGCCCTTTATGGAGATATGGTTTACTTTATGATACGCAAGAGTTACATGTTCATGAAGAAAGCATTCATGTTGATGATCCTACTACATATGAAGAAGGTTTATGTGATAAAGATTTTTCAAGCTAAATTGAGGCTATGAGAGCCAAAATGGATTCCATGTATGCTAACCAAGTCTAGACACTTGTTGATCCTCCTGAGGGAATAGTTCCCATTGGGTTTAAATGGATCTTCAAGAGAAAGATTGGATTAGATGGAAAGGTAGAGACCTATAAAGCTAGGCTTGTAGCAAAAGGGTTTCGCCAAAGGGAAAGGGTCAACTATAAGAAGACCTTCTCACCCGTAGCCATGCTTAAATCCATTCGGACTCCTCTAGCTATATGATATGATCCTCAAAACGGATTCATGTGCAAATTATACATTAATTAATGTTATATATGTTCAAAATATTGGACATATTAAAGAACATGAAAAACTTGGCTTGGAGCATTAATTTGGGCTAAATCTGCATCAATTTGTGAAGCCTACTCAATAATATAATCAAGGATAAAAGCTTGGATGAATTTTGGAGTTTTTTTCTATTTTGGAGTCAATAAGGAAGATTCAAGAAGATTCTTGAAGATTTGAGAAGATATTATTATCAAAAATTTGAATTCTTGTGAGGGGTTTAAGTCCTTTTCTTTGTTCTTAAAAGAACTTTAGTGAATTTATCAAGTGAAGGTTTGGTACATTCAAACCTAGTTTAATTTAGACTTAAAATTGACTTAGTTAATCTTAGGTTTATATTAAACAACCTTTAATTCTTTATAATTAAGGTTCTTAAGTACAAGTTATTTAAGGGTCTTGTTGGGAATTAGAGTTTTTCCTTTGCTTGGTTTATGAACGATCCTTGGCAAGGTTATCAAGATTGAATATGAGTTTGGTACAAGTCAACCACGTTCGTATCATTTATAATAATATCTTGAAATTTGTATTACAATGCTATAGCCTTTATATAGGCATGTAAACATCCTAATCCTTAAAGGAATATGTTTCTTACTTATTCCTAAAGACTCCTATAAAGGAAAATCCCTAACTAAAGAGGATTCCTTTAAAAACAAGATAACGAATGACAATTAATGACAACTAAGCTTTGAAAAGTCAAATTGACAACTCATGACAACTAAGCAAAATGATAACTCATGACAACTAAGCATGCCATGTCACATGTCAAATAGGATGTTGACCATTGACTTTGACTTGTTCACTATTTGACTTTGACTTTTGACTTTGACGTGGAATATCCTTGAATCTTCTATAATCTTCTTGAATCTTCCTTATTGACTCCAAAATAGAAAAAAAATTCAAAAATTCATCCAAGCTTTTATCCTTGATTATATTATGAGTAGGCTTCACAAATTGATGTGGATTCAGCCTAAATTAATGCTCCAAGCCAAGCTTTTCATGTTCTTTAATATGTCCAATATTTTGAACATATAGAACATTAATTAATGTATAATTTGCATGTGAATCCCTTTTGAGGATCATATCACTATAGCCACACACTATGATTATAAAGTTTGGCAAATGGATGTCAAAACCACCTTCCTTAATGATTATATTGAGGAAGACATATTCATGGAGCAACCCAAGGGTTTTAAATCCAAGGAAGGCTCAAAGGTGTGCAAGCTTAATAGATCTATATATGGCTTAAAGAAAGCTTCAAGGAGTTAGAATCATCATTTTGATAAGGCTATTCGTTTTAATGGTTTTATTAAGAATGAAAATGAGCCATGTGTTTACAAGAAGGTTAGCGGGAGCCAACTCACTTTCCTTGTCTTGTATGTGGATGACATTTTATTAATTGGAAATGATGTTGGCATGACGACTTCTGTGAAAGTATGGCTATCAAAAACTTTCTCTATGAAAGACTTAGGGGAGGCAACTTATATTCTAATAATTTGAGTCTATAGAGATAGATCGAAGAGAATGATAGGTTTATCCTAAAGTCTTTACTTAGAAAAGGTGTTGAATCCAAAAGAGGATTGTTACCATTTAGGCATGGTGTTAATTTATCCAAGCGAATGTCTCCTAAGACACACGAGGATTTGAAACAAATGGCCAAAGTTCCTTATGTTTCGACAATAGGAAGCTTAATAAAATGCTATGTTGTGTACAAGGCCTGATATTGCCTATGTTCTTAGTGTGACTAGCACGTTTCAATCCAATCCAGGTTTGGAACACTGGATGTTAGTTAAGACAATCTTAAAATACTTGAGAAGGACTAAATATTTGATCTTGACTAATGGAGAAGGTAATTTGCAAATAGATGGCTTCACATATTCTGTTTTTTAATTAGATATGGATGATAGAAAGTCTATCTCTAGGTTTGTATTTATCTGTAATGCAGGTGTAGTGAGCTGGAAGAGTTCCAAGTAAAGTATCACTGATGATTCCACTGTAGAAGCCGAGTACATAGCTACATTAGATGCTACTAAAGAAGCTGTTTGGATTAAGAAGTTCATAACTGAACTAGGAGTGGTTCCTTCCATTGAGTCACCAATTTCTCTCTATTGTGACAACAATGGAGCCATTGCTTTGGCAAAGGAACCGAGGTCTCATTAGAAATCCAAACACATTGAAAGGCGCTTTCATATTATCAGCAAAATTATTAGAAAGGGCGATGTGCTCGTGCAAAAGGTAGCTTCAGCCGACAATGTGGCTGATCCACTGATTAAGGCACTTACTCAGCTACAGTTAGACCATCATCTTTAGAAGATAGGTCTTAGATATTGTAGTGAATGGCGCTAGTACAAGTGGCAGATTGTTAGTATAGATGCGCCCTAGTGCAATTTTGTAATATATAATGGCATTATAAATTATCCCAAATGGCAATAAAGTATTCATTTAAATAAAGTATTTATTTATTTGAGTATTTATCCTTTAGCATTATGTTAAATAAATTTATTATCAAGAGTTGATAATATGAGCTACAAATTTATTTAGTACATATGCTATAAATTGTTCATAGTCAATTAATTAATATTTAGGTAATATTAATTAGACTATCACCTCTGTCTATTTTCCTTGATTAGTATGTGACACTAATAGTGGGAGGTAGTGAGTCTCATGCTACTTGACATGAGATATCATAATAGACATACGGATACTCATGTGATGGGTGGATCGAATAGTGACATTAGATTAGTGATCGTAAGGATATTCACTTATAGTCAACGATCATAGTCTAGGTCATAATGGTGCATATAGTCCTTTAACCTGAGGTGACATGTTCATCCACATTTGAGTGGTTAGAGTTTGTTACCGCTTACATACTTGTGTTAATCAGATATGAGTATATGGCATGTTGTGGCTCTAGTCAGTTTAATGTAGGGACGAGTGTTCAACCAAGATGGGATTCATTACCTAGAGTGAACTAGGATAGATCCTATGCTATCTAAGTTTATTATTGATGAATAGAGTTCCTAGCCAAGACAAACATAACACAGTCTGAAGGAGTTTTAGTGCTAGAAAGCATTTCTAACATTTGTTATGTTTTATCAAGAATAACTTGAGATGAGGTCATATGATAAAGCTATTAGAGTTTGATTAAACCTTGACTCTAGGCTATATCGAAATCTTCAAATGAAAGGTTTTTAGTGCATGGTAATTATGACCATGAGGGTTCATGTGAATTATCATATGCATTCATTTCTAATTGGGTAGTTATGATATCGATGCTAAGGGTCACTCACAACTTATAAGAACTAAATATGTATAATTGGGATTTTCACATTTAGGCTTGAAGGAGTTTCAAATAATATCAAGAGTTAATATTATATTCTCACTGCCAATTAGACATAAACCTAGTAAGTCACACCTAAAAGAGTTTTTCCATATCACCTAATTAATCTAATAATTGATTAAAGAGTTTAATCAATTAATTAAGATTAATGGAATTGGATTTGTGATTTGAGCAATGATTCTAGCATATCATGAAATTTAATTCCACTAAGAGTTTAATTATTAAATACTTGATTAATATGAGATATTAATTAAAGTGTTAAATAAAGAGTTTGGGTTGTTTCCTTATGGACTTGGATTAATGGCCCACGGTGTGTGGACCTTAGCCTAAAAGAGTTTTGGCCCAAAGATTAATCCAAGGCCCATTAACCTAATGTAGGCTCATTAGATTGATGGAATGGGCTTGGGCCAAATGCTGGCCCAACTTCAAGGCCCATTAAGTTTGATGGAATGGGCTTTGAGCCAAGTGTTGGCCTAACAAAAAGGCCCATTAACTAGGCCCAATTGATTTATGGATTAGGTTTGGCCAAAATGTTGGCCCAAGAGTTGGTCCAACAACCAAGCCCAAGTCCATTTATCAATTTAAGTATTTTTGGCATATTAGGAGATATTTTCTCTTTTGTGTGTTTAGTTGACTTTTGGGCCAAATTGGTTAGTGGGATGTGTAGAGAAATATTTATGTGGTTTAAACATATGAGATGTGTTTAAATAATCTTTACATATATTCTCTACACTTATAAGATATATACATATATACACTCTTAACCAAGTCATGAGGTGGCCTCCTAATAATGATGGTGTAAGAGATATTTATGTGTTTATATCTAATAAAACCTTAATTCTCTACATATAAATACAACCTTAAGAAGAGTTCTAAAGGTTAAGAGTTTAATACCCATTAAGAGTTAGTGGAAGGTGTAGAGACAAACAATATACCAAAAGGAAACCAAACATATACCAAAAGTATACTCTTATACTTATTAGTAGAATCAAGTTAGTTCAAGCTTCTTGGGTCATAAGAGAGGTGCTTGGAACCATACTTGATTGAAGGTAAGAAGGTTATTAGAAGGCTTTGGTGTTTCAAGCTAGAAGCCATACACTTGGGTGGCTTAGCATTGATCCAAGAGAGCAATCCATTGTAGTATATTACTTGTGGTCTACATCAAACTCTTAGGAAATTGTAAGTATTCCGCCAATATGATTTCCTAAGTGTTATGTTAATACATGTTAATGTATGTTAGCTATGTGTTTAAATGCAAAATGGATCTTGGGATTGGAAATTCTTCATATGATGAAGGGTTATGAGAAAGTAAATTTTTGAAATTTACTCTACTTAGGTTAGTTCTTACCACACTATACTTAAGCCTAAGTAGCATAATCGATTTCCTTCATAAAAGCCTATAAAAGGCTTTGGTTTGTCTTTTTCTTCTTCCTTTCATTTTTCTTCTCTTTCCTCCTTTTTCAATTCTCTAGACCTTAGGTTTTCTTCACTTCAATACCCATGCAAGGAGACAAAGGTGGTTTTGTGGACATCCTTGATCTCGATATTCCTTTGGAAAATCTGGGATTTGACAAGGTGAGTCAGGCTTCAGGTCGCACTACGTATTAGAAGCAGGTGCTTACTCATCGCATGAGGCATAAAGTGATGAGGGGGTAGGAGATTCCTTCATCTCGAACTTGAGGGAGCACGGTTGAGTGCTTCATAGGTAGCATGTTAGTACCTCGGACTCCATTTTTTTCCTTTGATGCTATACCTCCCCTGAATGATAGGATATAGGAAGTTAGTTCTTGCGAACTTAGTAATAAATTAGATTATTTAAGAAACAATGTTCATAATACTTCCCTTGCTAGGATTAGCTCCCTTGTGCATTTAGTGACACTTAGAGACGTACTTTGCTAGGATTTTACTTCCCTTAGTCTACATGCTAGGATTTATTTGCCATGTCGTTTATTTGCCATGTAGTTAGTGCTGATTTAAGTAGAAAAGATTTTTGAGTTAGAAGCCATGTTTTGCTGACTTCCCTTTTTAGAGCCCTGTGACCCACTTGGTGCTACCCGGTAGCTTCACTGGTGCTAAGAGGCTCTACCAAAAGCTACCTATAAAGGTATGAGATTGAGTGCGCGGTCTCAACTTTGATGGAATTCTAGATGGTCTACTGGAGGGACCAGAGTCGCTGAAGAGTTGGCAGGTGACTATAACTACCTTAGTCGAAAGGTGGTCAGACTGCACACACACCTTCCACTTCCAGTTTGGGAAGATGACAATCATGCCCCTGGACTTTAATGCTATTACAAGGGTCACTTTTTTTGGTCAGCAAATCCCTTTTGATATCCTAAAGGACCTTGCAGGGCAGTACTGTGCCCTGAGTTCAGATTTGGTCAGGGTGTTCTGATTTCTTATGATTGGCTCTAGCTGGCTTATGATAATGCTACTAGAGATGGTGTTATCGGCATTGAGAGATGTGCCCAGTGCTTCATCTTCTATCTAATGGGCACAATGGTGTTTCCTAATGCGATCAATACTAGCGGCTCTTGGTTGCTTCCTTTACTGTAGGACTTTGATGCCTTATGGGGTTATGATTGGGGTTTTGCTGCCTATGGCTATCTCCCCTATGGCCTGGATGATGCATGCAAAGATAGTTCCCGAATCTGTGACGTGCCACTAGTGGTTGATGTGAGTTATTTCAGATACTTTGTCGTTCTTTTTCCATCCTTTCTATGTATACTATTCCTAACACCTTTTCTTTTACAGATTTAGGCCTTAGAAGTTCCACGTGTTGGCTCCTCCTATCATTCTTGAGAGGTGCGAGGGGTTCCTCATTTCTCTATTTAGACTACTCAAGGCTGGAAGGGCTTTGTGAAGTCCTTTAACGCAACTCGTGCTACTCTCTGAGTTAACATTCAACAAAGTCAGTCATTTCTTTCTTCTTTTCTTATCTTGATATTCTAAGTTTTGTTTCTGCCAGCTATTTTTGATTGCAGATATGTTTTTTATGGTGGTGGGAGTGATAACCTATAGCTTTCTTAGTGGCAATAGTCAGGGCCGTCGAGATCATTGGCAGGCAGACATTGTTCGTGACCCCTGTTGATCACACATGGTACCTTGATGAGCATATAGCAGGCTAGTTATTATGACCTACTGCTCATTACATCCCATGTCCTCCTCCTTTTAATATATTCTAGGGAAGACATGGTGGGCCCCACTCTAGTTTAGGGGCTAGTCGGGACTGATCATCGACTATACTTGTAGCTAGAGGGTGTCTCCTACCTCGAGAGTCTCATTCCTTGCTTGATGGATGTGTCGAGAGGGATTATGCGATTGCTCCACCTGTTGCGGCTATGATTATTTCTTCTTCCTCTGCCCCTCGGGTATGCTTTGTTTCCTTTTATGTGTTTGTGCTTGTACTGACTATTTCCCATTTTGACTGCTTCTGTTTATGCTCCACAGGCTTGCCTGAAGAGGTCTCATGTTAGGAGCATCGTTGAGACTTTGAATGATACATGAGCTACTGTTGATGCTCATGTTGGGATTGCTTAGATGATCTTCGGGGTAGCTGCACTGCCACTAATCCCCATTATTCAGGTGCATAACCTCTATGGCGAGGTGATGGTTTAGGTGGTCCCCGCATCTACTGAGCTTGTGGACTTTATCCTTGAGGATGCTACCCATGTGAGTTCCTGTTTACCTTTGTTGCTTTGATGCATTAAATTTTCTGTTTTGTTGGCTGCTCTATTTATAGGTTCCTTGAGAGACAGCCATGTCTTGTTACCAGTGTGCTTCAGGCTTAATGAGTTACTATGTCCATTACTTCATGGAGGCTTATGTAGGTCTTTTACGCTTTGGATTGTTTTCTTATTCCAATTATGCAATTATATGCATGTGTATGTTATGAATACATATACATTCATGTATGTATGTTATGATGATGCAGCTTGAGCATGTGAGGCTGATGCATGAGCGAGATTGGACTATTTGCCATCAAGATTTAGTTCACTAGTATAAGGGTGCCTACTACCAGAGCAAGATTTAGAGGTTGCGGGTCGAGCTGGAGGAGCTGAGGATGCTTGATGCTGGACCCAGTAGGAGAGGATCTCCAAATGTCAGCGACGATGACAATGATGATGGCAAGAATGGGGCTGAGACCTGATTTCCCCCTCCCATTTTGTTCTCTGATTGTACTGACATAAAATTTTGGATATTTTTGGGATATAGTTGACTAACAAACTATTTATCTGGCTTTCAAATGCTTTTTGATTTTTCTATGCTTTCTGTTTCTGTCTTTTTCATTTACTTGTCATGCCATCATAACAAATGCAATGAAATGGAAAGAGTTTACAACATGACTTAATGTAATTACATTATAGAAAGATATGAACTCTAAGATGCAAATTTTGCCCTTGTATGTGGTAGATATTGTCACACCCGTACTCTACTATAGGTACATTTGCATATATATTACATTGCATTTATATATATTGGTTGAGTTTAAGAATAATTTAGTAAATATATAGTTAGACTAGTGTATCGGGTTAAGCTATTATTTGTACTATAATCAAACAGCGAGAATTTTTGAATTTTGATGCAACTCGAAATTAGTAAAATTATTAGAATAAAAGGGATTAGGATTTAAAAATAAAATAAAGAGTGAGATTTAAAAAGTTTAGAATGATTTGGACTCAATTGAAACAAATAGACGTGCTAAAATGCAAAATTGGAAGCTTAAGGATTTATAAAAAGTTAAAGCTTATCATTAAGGGTCAAAGGGGTATTTTACCTTTTAATTGACCTAAAGTGAAGTCTAGAAACCTCATTTACTTATCTTATAAGGAAAAATTCGTGGCTTTAGAGAAAGAGAGAAAGAGCCTTAGTTGTTAAGGAAAGAGAAAGAAGTAGAGAGAATTCTGAATTTCCTTAATTAAAGTTGATCTTTTGCAAGCTAAATCAAGAAGTATAAAGCAATTTCAAGCTGAAATTATCATCCTTAAAGGCTTTATTGATCTATTTTGTAAGTAATTTACTTGTTTTGGTTGATTTGGTTTAGGGTTCATAACATGTTGTTCTCGGGTTTTAAGCACCTGGTTTGACAGTCTCTGTGTTTTGATTATAACTTAAGCTATAGAGCTCAAAATTGAGTGTTCTTTGATTCTGTGAAAACTTAAAAGAGTCCTCTAGAACGTTTTCTCTTTAATGTTGAGCTAAATCAGTCATAAAGTTAGACTAATAAAAAGAAACATTTTAATGCTCACTCTATTAGTGTATAGAGACCTGTTTTTGTTCAGGTGCTTATATCTCACTCCGCAGTAGTCCAAATTAAGTGAAACTTTTACAGAAATTCAGTATACACATAGATTTAATATTGATTCAAATTTGAGCATCAAATTCATTCTCTATAGGTTTGGGGAATTTTTCAAAGTTAGGACTGTAAGCAGCCCTTTTAGAGTTAAATGGGCAGAATAGTGAAATTAAGTTGTTTTGCATTCTATGCACACCATTTGGGGGTTGCATGATAGGAAAACACATGGGATTATTTTATTGATGATTTTTAAATGAAATTTCATGTTTTAGGTGCTGGAAAAGGAAAGGATAGTGGTGGTGCAAACTGAACCAAAACGATGAATCGGTTGTGTTTATTTTGGAAAGCTATTTTGTGAGTAGTTATTCAAGCCCTTTGATACCTTTCTTTTTACAGAAATAAAATGAACTTTTAATGACCGGAATTGATCTATTATGAATGGTTTGAATTCAGCCTTTGCTACTTAAATCACATGTTTAAGCTTCAAGCTTAAAAGGTTTCAAGTATACGAACTAAATGTGTTATTTCTATGGATTTTGCTTTATGATATGATTTGAGATCTTTTTAGTTACTTGGTGATTAAAATGAGCTTATTCTCAATCTAATTTCACTTCTTTGAATTATGATAAAGATTGATTGATTTTGAATGGTTATTAAACCATAAATGTGACAATGTTATTTTTATTGATTATTTGGTGAAAATGATATTTGGTTTGTGTATTACCACCCTATATGAGTTATTGATGTGCTGAGATGATATATGCACATTTGAGATTGTGTTGGTTGTTATTGCGCAATAAACAACAGGGCACTTAATTGCAGGGCGGTGAAGGAAGAAGGGCTGTTCGGTGTTAATGTAGTCGAAGGGTTAGCCTTCAAGTGTGCCTAAAGATTGAATTGGCGATGGCCTGTATGTTATGGCCTGGTTGTGATGCTTGTTTAGGGATGGTTAATACATGTGAAAGGTTGTATTAAAGTTTGTAAAGGCATGTGTTTTGCTTGACTAAACTTTGTATAAGTTTAAAAGTAAGAATGGCTTTGATATTTCAAGTCGATTACAATTTGATTTTAATTACTTATTATGCTGATTTGAGATAATTATTATATTTGGTTTAGAAAAATTGTTTTCTGCTTGGAATATCTATTCATCGAGTATTTTTGTACTCATTTTACTTTGTTTTACAAACTTTTTCAGATAACAGGGCTTGATAGTTGGTGGATTGAGCTAAGAGAGGGTGTATAGAAGTTCAGATTAAGGTTGGCCAACATCCTCGTTAGAGAAGCCTAGTATTTTTGTTTCTTAATTATGTTTATATAAGTATTGTAAAAGGATATATTCTTACGTCAAATAGTGGTGGCTAGGCTTTGTGTAAAGCATTTATGTATAAAAGTGATTTATATTGCTTATTAATGTTTACTCTACCATGTCTTTGGTTTGTAAAGATTTATATCAATCTAGTTATAAAAATGTGATTTTCCTATGTTACCTAATAATCTTATACTATAGTTATCAATCATAAATTCATCAAATTACAGGAAGGTTTTCTCATTTTCAAATACATGATTGCATCAAGCTTATTTTAATTCTTTTAACTAATATAATTATAATTAATATATAATTTGATTAAATTAAATCCTTTGTTGAGTGGTTGGTTTTAAACGTCCATCTCGGGCTACGTGAGATGAGGTGTGACATTTGTAACCATTTGCGTACAAATTTGCACGAGTCCACGTTTCGTGTCCAATGATGCGCAGCAATGTGCAATTTGTGTATTTGTTAAAGTCAACAAGATTTATGAGTTTGGAATGAATGAATATATGTTTAGTATCAGGAATACACTGTTGGAACCTTGGACAACATTTTTGCAACCATTTGGGCACAAATTTGCACGAGTTCATGTTTTGCGTTCAAAGATGCGCAACAATGTACAATTTGTGCAATTGTCAATGTCAACAAGAATTAAGAGTTTGGAATGATAGAATATGTATTTAGTATCATGAATACAC